>PVJX010008387.1:0-65863 GCA_004027295.1 Dolichotis patagonum
GTCACATGATCTCATGTTTGTTGATGGAAATAAACAGAGAGTGGTTTTCAAAAACCATCCTCAGCGCCAGGGTTTGTCATAAAACCATAAATAGAAAAGCCCTTGGCGCGCCTGCCAACGATTCCCTCCGTATCTGAGAGGTGGCAAAGCGCTGGCTGCACTCTATCTACAAACAAGGAATAAAACCTTTTATTTGTGCTACATTGGACTTTGGGTTCCACAGCATCCCTGTGTTTATGGTAGACGCTGTGGACTCGCTGTTCCTCTAAGAACACAGGCACACGGAAAAGTGGTCCTGCCGCACCGCGTGTGAAATGCAAAACCACTCCGAGAAGCCAGCCAGAGGTTGTAAATGTCTTGGAGAGCGTTTCTGTGTCCACTGCCATGTGTGCCTTCTGATATTCACAGAGGCCCTCAGACTGAGGCACTCCTGTCACCGGAAGGATCCCTCTCTTCAAATCATACACTTGCTGCCAGAGTGGCTCAGTTTCCTATGGTGTTTGGAGAAATCTGAGCAAGCTGCAGTTTGTAAGTGGGGTCCTTAAAGGAGGAGATTTGGGGAACATTGTAGAGCAGAGTGGTTTCCATGGTTCCTGGGATCATTCATCCAAGTACCAATGTTAAGAAAATACATTATTTTATTTTATTGCCAGGGCCATCAGCAATAGCTAAAGATGTAACAAATGTGGGCCAACAGTATTCTTTTCAGAGAGTAAGGGAAAGATGATCAGGGACGGGGCTGTGCTCAATGCTAGGGCTCTGCCTAGCATGCATGAGGTCCTGGGTTCCATCCCCAAGCAGAGAAGCACTGATAATGTTCTCCTGTGGAGAAGGAAACCATCACATGTTGTAGTGCGCTTTCCCAGTGGTCCGACTTGATTGGCCAGCACCCTTGTTATACAAAGTAATCTTTTGGCTGCCATTGGATGAGTCTGAAGAGCTGTGCTTACCAGCTCGCTCATTTGCACGTGGATAATCCCTTGTTGTAAGGTTTTGTTTGTTTGTCTTAAGTCTGTAAACCACACGGGGAGACAGAGTCAGCTGACAGATTCTCCAGCTTGGCTTCTGTTGCACATGACAGTTGGCAGCACCCCAGGAAACTCACACTCAGAAGCACTCCTGGCGCATCCCAGGAGAGGATGCTCTTGAAGAGGAGTGGAGACACTGGTGAGAAGTCGTGAAGGGTGTCAGCCAGCCTTCAGGTGGGAGAGGACGGCAACTCAAAACCAGTTGCTACACACCTATAGTCTCAGGACTTGGGGCTGAGGCAGGAGGATGGGGAGAATGGTAAGATCAGCTGCAGAGCAAGTTTGAGAAGCCTGGACTACATAGCAAGGCTCTGGCTCAAAAAAACAAAACAAAACCAAAAGAGTAATGATTTGACTTTGTGGTGTCTTGGCTTCAATTTGTTTATGCAGAGATAGGAAGTGAAGATGCCAGTGACTCCCAAAGATCCTTTTGTTCTATAAACTCCATGGTTCTCAACAAGAGGATGATGGAATCCCCAGGCAGAACAACAAGGAGTCTGAGGATACCATGCCATCAAAATAAATTACATTTGATACATCTCTACAAAGCAACTTGATTTTTCTTATGGAAACCATTTTGCTCTTCAGGAAAAATGTTGGCTTCAAGTTCAGCTTTTGTGCCTCCCTGGTCACCTTTTCTAGGTCTGTCCAGTATGTGACAAGCCACTGGGTGCAGTGTCTGAACCCTCTGTTAGTCCCAATCTAGAAACATCAACTTGTCTGAAACAGCTGGAAAGTTACTATTCCCCATCCTACGGTGGCGGGTAATCCGGCGGCATTGTCCGTACTGATCAGGAGTGTCAGAGTGCACTTTGCTTTGTATCTGTGTGAAAGGTGACCTCAGAAGGAGAGCATGTTTCACATGAGACACTGTCCCACAGGAGGTCGGCTGAGTTGGTGACTCAGGCTTACCATTCAGCTCTCTCTCCAATCCAGAAGGCAGGGAACCCACTCTCTTCTTCCAACTTTGGAGTCAGGGAGAGCCCTGTGAGTAGTGAAAGTGATGTCAAAGCAGACCGCCTGCAGTCTAAAGCCTGAGGACCCACACTAAACCCTGAGGATCACACTTGTAGTCTGAGGGATCCAGAATAGATCAACTCTGAAAAATGCACAAAAAACAGCCACCAGGGGCAGGACTAGGGGAAACAGCAAAAGCTTCCGGCTGGTATTCATTTGCCATTTGTCAGTATCCAGCATTCTCTGCCACCTCCCCACTTTTTCCAAATGCTGAAAGCCTTTTTTTTTTTTAAAACAATGGGACTGAAGCCAGGCATGGTGGCACAGGCCTGTAACCCCAGTACTTGGGGGCTAAGGCAGGAGGATCGTCACTAGCTAGCGGCCAGCCTGGACCAAATAGCAAGACCCTGCTCAAAAAAAAAAAAAAGGCCAAAACAAACAAACAAACAAATAAGCCCTGTGTCTGGCTTGGCATGACAGTGGGGGTGCTGGTTCCTTTCTCTGTCCTTGAGTGTTTACTGCCAGGAAATCCTGAGCAACACTGATTGCCAAGGGGTTAAAGTCACATTGTTGTTAAATTGGGAGAGAAAATTAGCAGGATTTGGTGCCCTATGTCCAACTATCCCAGAGTTTCAAAAACAGGAACCTGGGGCTTTATATGAGGGGACAGGGGAAGTCAGGAAGAATCACAAGGGTGACTTAGCAGGGCACAGGTCCAAATAATCGCTCCGTGGTGGTGAAAGGACTGTGTGCATATGCTGTGTGCCAGGAAACCAAATGGCAGCACAGAAGCCCAGCCCAGCGCTGAGCAGGCAGCTGCAGGAAGTTTCTACCTGTGCCCCTGGAGTCTGAGGAGTCTTGAGACTCCACAAGGCCGCTCACCCCTGGTGAGCTCTACACAAGGACAGCAGACAGAGAATTCCTGGCCACGCACCTTGCCTTTCAGAGCAGCCTACTGCAAAGCTGAGGAAGTGATGCATGTCACTGATTAGCTGATCCGTAAGGACAGAAAAAAAGTTAAATTCAGGGCTGGGGGTACAGGTCAATGGTGATCACTCACTAAGCACATACAAGGCCCTGGGCCCCAGCCCCAGGCTGCCAAAAAAGAAAAAGAAATCAAAGCCATTTTTTACATTGCCACTTTTTGCAGTGCTTACCACATACCCCTGCATCTGCTGTCTGCAACAGATGGCTTCCAGAGGATTCAAAAAGAAATATATGTTTTCTTGGCTATTTCTAATCTGCTTTTGGAGTGATTTATATAGCAAAGCTTGTTTTATATGTGTGCCATGTTTCTTTTATGATCCAAGTAGATTTAATCTAAAACTGGAAAATTACTGTTCGACTGCATCTTTGTAACTCTGGGTTGCTGAATTTGTTTTTTAATGAAAGAAGGTAAGAAAAATGTATTATTTTAAAAGCCATGATAAACAATGGATTTTTAAAAATTATTTTAAAAGTCAAACAAGCTGGGCATGATGGTGCACACTGTAATCCCAGGACTCTGGAGGCTGAGGCAGGAGGATTACCATGAGTTTGAGGCCAGCCTGGGCTATATAAGTGGTCAAGGACATTGAGATCTGTCTCAAACAAACAAAAAAAATCCTAATAATAATAAATAAACATGAAACAACAGAAATAAGAACTACCAGCTAGTCATAGGTGAAGTATTAACAGCATAAATTGCAAGGAAAGATAAAAACCAGTGAACATGTTGGTGCCCCAGATTATACTGATGAATAAAAAGATACATTTTTTCAGTGGGGTTTTAGCTAGCAAAGCAGATAGACATAAGCAAGTTTTCTGATTGAAGCTATTATAAGTCATGGGTGAAAAACTGCCAGCTCATCCACTTTCCCCCTTTTCACTTGCAGCCATTTGTCATCTATGATATGAATTCCCTGATGATGGGTGAAGACAAGATCAAGTTCAAGCACATCACACCCCTGCAGGAGCAGAGCAAGGAGGTGGCTATCCGCATCTTCCAGGGCTGCCAGTTCCGCTCAGTGGAGGCCGTGCAAGAGATCACGGAGTATGCCAAAAGCATCCCAGGCTTCGTGGGCCTCGACCTCAATGACCAGGTGACCCTACTCAAGTATGGCGTGCACGAGATCATCTACACCATGCTGGCCTCACTGATGAACAAGGACGGCATGCTCATCTCCGAGGGCCAGGGCTTCATGACACGCGAGTTCCTCAAAAGCCTGCGGAAGCCCTTTGGTGACTTTATGGAACCCAAGTTCGAATTTGCCGTGAAGTTCAATGCACTGGAACTGGATGACAGCGACTTGGCCATATTTATAGCCGTCATCATCCTCAGCGGAGGTAAGAGCGCTCTGACCCTCACGGGAGGTGGCAGGAGGGGAAGCAGCTCCCTCTGCTTCCGGCTGGTCTGCGGTCTTCTTCCCTCTGTGCTCGTCCCACTTTTCATACAGAGACCCCCAGTGACATGAGGCATGGTGGGTCCCTGCCTGTGTCATGTGTCACCTATGGAGAAGAAAGGCCCTAGATCCTCTAAGTGGAGACTGTGGGACCTGGGCTCATTGCTTTTATCCCTCACAATATTTCTTTTTGCCTCAGCCACATCCAATCATGGAAGACAGACACTGTCTTCTCCTTTGTGTTTCTCCATAAAGGCCAATCCAACTCAGTTCATTAAGGCTGTGAATAACTTAGCTGGTACCCACACACTGTAGGGAAGGCGCTACTGTGACCTGTACGGTTTAGGCACTCAGCAGAGTGGCACATGCCTGTAATCCCAGCTACTTGAAGGCTGAGGCAGAAGCATCTTGAGGTCAGCCTGTGCTAAGTAGCAAAAACAAGCAAAATAAATCAAGGACTATGCATCTGCCGACCTCCACCTGCTCTGTCCTGCAGAGCCCAGGACAGACAGCTTCCCTTAGGTCCCTTTGTGAGGTGGTTGGCTATGATTAAGAGTAATGTGAACCACAGAACACAGCAGAGAAATCAATTGAGTTTTTTGTTGGATTTTTGGCCTTGCAAATCCATGATCTAATAACCAACTCTAAGAGCCAGGTTTTAGACTAAATGAGACTTTCATTAGCCTCTCTTGTGTTTCCAAAGAGAGTAGAAGAAAGTCTTCCTTTCATCTCTCAACATAAAAAATTGCTTAAAATGCTTTTTTTTCCCTCTCAGATTGAACCCAAGGGCTCTCTCCCATTGAGCTATATCTCAACCCTTTTGATTTCGTTTAAAACAGGGTCCCATTCATGGCCCAGGCTGATCTCCTACCTGCCCTCCTCCTGCCTCGGCCTCCTGAGTAGTTGGGATTCTAGACTGTCCCACCTTGTACAAGCTTGCTTTTATTTTGGGAGTTCGCTTGTTTTGTGGTGCTAGGGAGCAAACCCAGGTCTCACCCATGTTAGCTGAGCTAGACCCCAGCCGGCAGATGGCTTTTACCTGAGAAGTCCCCTACTGAAATGGACTCCGGGTACAGGGTACACAAGGGTGCTGGGGTAGGGGGTCAGTGTGTGGTGCCAGCAACAGCAAAGGCTGTGTTAAGGCCATCTCCAAGCACTCGTTGCGCATGTGTGCAGCCCAAGGGCGTCTTCCAGACAGGTGCTCAGAACGTACAAGGCCGTCCCTTGCCCTTATGATTTATATCTGGGTGCCCCCAAAGCCTGTGTGCTCAGACCACGGGGCATTCGCGAGAGAACTGGATCAGGAGGACGCCATAGCTGAGTGCGCTGTCAGAAGGCGAGGCCTGCGCCGGAGGGGTGGGGCGTGGGAGGGGCGGAACCCGGGAGGGCGGGGCCCGCACCTGGAAGGGCGGGGCCTGGAGCAGTGTCCTCCGGTGTCTTTTCTTCTTATCGCTCTGCTTCCTGGCAGCAGTGTCTTAAGCAGCTGGCTTTCCCTGGGCCCTTCCACCACCCAGTGCTGTGTTTGAGCTTGCTGAGCAGGGACTGAAAGTTCTGATACTGCGGTTATGGATGTTGGGTACTGTGTCCCGGTGACGAGAGCGTGACTAGGGCACTTGTCTAAACGATACAGCTAGCAAAGGATGGGTGGTAGGGCCACCATCCGCCTCTAGGGTCTGTGCTCCTGGCTGCGATTGTGTAGTCTGCTCCCCTCTGGCAGCCTGGGCGCAGGTAGATAGCAGGGTAGGCAGGATCCGCAGTCTCGCTCTCAGATACTTCTGATGTTGTTTAATTGAGCAGAAACATCCAACATGGTCTAATATTTTCACCAAATATAATTAAATTGATCCTTGGGATCTTTCATTTAGCAAAGAAGAGTGAGATTTCAGTATATTTGAAGTTCATTGGGAGAAAAATAATAAAATTTAAAAATTAGAAAACGAATCAATATCCAATTAGTTTATATTCTTAGGCACATTTTACTGTTTTTATTTTGCAGTACTGGGGGTTGAACCTAGGCCTTCATACTTAATTACATCCTCAGAATTTTTAAAGTTTTGTTAATTTTGAGACAGGAGCTCTTTGAGTCAGTAAACTGGACTGAGCTCAAACTTGTTATCCTCCTGCGTCAGCCTCATGGTGTGGTAGGATTACAGGCATGTACCACCTCGCCTAGTTTAAGGCATATTTTATTTTTAATAATAAATGTAAGTATAATTATTAGCATTATCTATTTCTTGCTAGTATTTTACTACACATACTATATATACAATGTTTATTCTTTTAACTTTTTCCCTATGTCATTGCATACTCTTTATTGATAACTGCTTTTTTATATAGATTATATCTGCTAGCAGGGTGTAGTGGCTCACACCTGTAATCCCAGCACTGGATGGGATATAATAAAGCAAAAGGGTCACCAAGAGTTTGAGGCCAGCCTGAGTTACATAGTGAGTTCAAAGCCAGCCTACAGTACCTAGCAAGATGCTATCTCAATAAGTAAATAACTACATGCATCTTTTCTAATTCAAAGTACAGGAAGGTGTAGGCAAGAAGTTCTCTGTCCTTTCAGAATAAAACAGGATTTTTAAAGTCCTGTTTTTCCTATCAAAAAGTTTCTATACACATACATATGTAGGTCCATATATGTGATATACTCTTTGAGGTGCTATTTTCATTTTATTACTATACTGTTTCTTAAACTAGGGTTGGTGGTGTATACTGTAATCCCAGCACTCAGGAGGCTGAGACAGGAGGATCACTTCAAGTTCCAAACTACATAGTGAGATTTGTCTCCAAAAAATCTCAAAAAACAAACTATATTCGTTCTTAACAGTTTATATTAATATATTTTCTTAAAATGGTATATAGTGTAAAATCATCTCAATGACAAGAAAAAATTAATATATAATCCTGGTCTTGTTTTGACAATCCACACTGATAAACCATTGAAGTACATTTCTAGTTTTCGTTTCCAGATATTTTTCTTTTTTGCCCCCAAGATACCATTCTTTCTTTCTTTCTTTCTTTCTTCTTTTCTTTCTTTTTGACACAGGGTCTCACTGTATAGTTCCAGGTGGCCTCAAACTCACAGCACTTCTTCTGCCTCAACCTTTTGAATACTGGGATTACAGGTGTATGCCACCACACCCACCAAGGCATGTTTTTTTTTTTTATTGTTGTTTGTTTGTTTGTTTGTTTGGGTTTTTTTGGTCTCTTTGAGGGTTTAACTATGCTGTTCAGGCTGACCTTGAACTCACTTTATAGCCCAAACTACAAGTGCTGGGATTATAGGTATGTACCACCATGCCTGGCAAGGTACTTTTTTTTCTTGGTACCAGCAATTGAACTCATGACCTCATGCTTGCCAGGCAGGCGCTTAAGCCACTGAGCTGAATCCCTGGCCAGCACCATTTTTAATAACTGTAAAATATTCTGTTTTACATTGCATGGTAAATTATCTCCCTATATATGTTTAGGTTGCTTATTATTTCTTAGTCTTAAAAAACCTATAGAGATTATTCCAAATGTGTTCCAAATGTTGCTATTGTGAAAATTGTTATGTGTAAACTTCCATCCACAGTTCAGATTATTTTTTCATTCTAAATTATCAGAAATGGACCTGATGGCTATGAACATCCTGAATTTTATTATGTCACTGCCAAAGTGTGTTCCATAGTTTGTAGCAGCTTCACCCCCCCCCCTGCACTGATATCAAGGAAAGCATCTGAAATGATCCCCTTGAAGATGCTTGTTTCCTCAGTGGGAGGAGCCCAAACAGAAGCAATTGGAGGCCTGGGTGCAGTTCAGAGGTGGAGTGCTGGTCTGGCATGCTCAGGGTGCTGGGGTCACACCCCAGCACTGGGGACAAAGTCTTTGGTTGGCCAGGAAATAATTCTGTATGGAGTAGATTGGATTTAACATTGTTTTATTGGGTCTGACTCAGACTAGATTATGAAAATTTAGAAAGGTGCTATTGAATGGAGACATATATATATAAGTTCTTTTTAGCCTTGTGTGGGCCAGTAGCACTACAGCCTCCCTCTAGATCTTGTGATCCTCACAAGGAAACAAATCTGAAGGGAGCAACCTGCCAGAGTTAATTAAAACCTTTTTTACATTTGAGACAAGGCTTTGATATGTAGTCCAAGCTATCCTTGAACTCACTGTGTGGCCCAGGCTGCCCTCAAACTTGCAATCCTCCTGCATCAGCCTCCTAAGAGCTAAGATGACAAGTCTGTATTACTATGGTTGGCTTTGAATTCCTGTGATAAAAAGAAATCCCCAGTATAAGTTTAGACTTCCTGGGGAAAAAAAATTATCATCCACTGGTTCCCTCATCAGAAAAGTCTAAAATTGTTCCTTAACCAGAGTTTGCTTTTGTAGATGTAGTCTAAATACAGGCAGTAGATAAGAATGAATGAACTGGACCCCATGTTTGCCCAGCTCACAAGAATGTGATTTCTTTACTCAGAAAAACTGCTGAGTGCAGGCCAGGCAAAAATGTCCCAGCAGTTTCCAGCCCAAAGCCTGGCTTCGGGGAAGGTGGCTGCCGTCTGCCCCTGTGGGGTTAATGGCCCAGACTGCGGTTTAGTAGTTTCACAGTTAGATTCTCTCTCTTAGAATTCCAGAAAGGGAAAGCATGTGTGGAAATAAGAGGCTTTGATGTACTGGACAAATGCATGATCCAGCCCCATCTTAGCCAGAGCGGTGCTCTTCTCTGCAGTTTATCCAGAAGTCTATCGATTCATTTAGTGAGATCAGAAGTGCTTTGGCAGAGACTCAGGTGACCTCTTTCTGAGCCCCAAGTGCAAAGAAGAGCTTCACCCTGGTGGCCTCAGCCCTGGGACTGAGGCCTCCATGGGGAACCGGGGTGCTGTGTAGGAACAGGGTGGCAGGGACCAGGGCGGTTCTCGGGAAGGCCCTTATAGGTCTCTGAGAGAGCTTTTGGGTATTTTGTGTTTTTGAGACAAGAGTCTTACTGTGTAGCCCAGGCTAGCCTCAAACTCACGATCCTCCTGCCTCAGCTTCCTGAGTGCTAGGATTTTAGGCATGAACTACTACACCTGGCCCAAGAGGGGCTTTTGGTTGAAAGAAATTGACTTGACTCAACTCAGTATTTGCTGGGGAAACTGGTGCTGCTACTGTGTTCACCTTCACCCCTAAAAACAAATGACCCCCCTTAATCCAGTGCTTAGATCTGCTCTGTGCTCACCATTTCTGCTGCTCTTGCATCCCTAAACCAGCTTGCTAAGACCTAGTTCTCAAATTGTCTTCCTCTCAGTCTCAATTTGAGGGCAAAAGTTTGGCTAAACAGAAAGAGCAGTTGCACCCACAACCTGAGTTTAGCTGTGATTCTGCTTCGGAGCCCTTAGCGGGCAGCAGCCTCATTGAATCCTGAAGGTTTGTCTGAGATTTGGTAACCAGGGAGCAGTGGATCAGGACTGAAAACAGCACCCTCACTGCCACCCCCACCAGCCCTGTCCCTTCTGCCTCCTGGCCAGGGGACTGTGGTCTGCACACTTAGCCCAGGCCTGCAAGTGCCTCCTTGAAGTTCTGGCTTCCCCCAGCGCCTCTCTCCTCGCTGCTCACGTGGGGTGGTGGTGTCAGGCGTGATGCAGCTGCCCCCAGCAAGGAGGAGTTTGTATCCAGCGCTGCAGCCGTGCGCCAGCTCTGCTAACAAGTGAGCCACTGGGCCAAGTGTGAAACCTGGGAAGGCTGACAAGCCCTGGGGTGTCCGCGGGACATCGCCCCCTCACCGGGAGCCTTTTGGTGGAGAGAAGCCTAGGAGGACTCCTTCCAGCTGGAGCGCAGTGACAGGAAAAGGCTCTTTCTGCTAATGCAAAACAGTTTGGAATCCATTTCAGTTTTTCCTTAACTTCCAAGAGATGAGGGAGGGAATTCACTGGATTGTACAGTGTACTTTTCAAGGCAAATTGCTATTTCTGCCTGAATGACGGAAAAGCTACAAGAATCACAGTGGCCATGGGTGGTAGGTCCCCAGCCTCCACAGTGACCCTCTGGAGTCCAGTGTAGATGTACAAATCACCTATCCAGCAGCTCCTCCTTTATCTAGCTCTGAAGCAGCTCTGGACCACTGTTCTCAGAGGAAGCAGGAAGAAGAGGGTAGAAGGAGGAGGAATTGTTCCCATAAGGGCACATGTCCACAAAGGAGGAGTGGACATTCCAGGTCAATTTGATAGCAGTTCTGTCAGTAACTTGGGACCCCCATAGCTCACCTTGAGTCATGACTGGATGGATGGATGGATGGATGGATGGATGGATGGATGAATGGATGGTTGGATGGACAGATGAATATATAGGTAGATGATGGATAAGATGGATGAATGGGTAGATGGACAGATTGTTGGATGGTGGACGGATGGATGAATAGGTACCCTTTATAGTTTTTTTGGAATAAAAATAGAACCAAACCAGAATACTTGGCCAAGAATAAATTAACAAATATTTATTGAATGAATAATAATCTGAGACAATCATACTAGCAATCATCTGTTGAATAATTCACAGTACGTCAGATGTATGCTGAGTATCTCATACACATCCATAACCCTTATTTAATCTTTCCTGAAGCTCTGCGTGGCCTGTTATCACCCTAATTTTACCAATGGAGGAAATAGAAGTTTAGCATGATTAAGCAACTTGCTCAAGGTCACAAGGTTCAGACTCAGATCCCTTGGACTTTAAAAATAGCACACCCAGAGCTGGGGAGCAGCTAATGGTGTGCGCCTGCCTAGCATGTAGAAAGCCCTAGGTTCCAGGCCAGCACTGGGAAAAAGGACACTTAACCATTAGGTTCTCTGGTCTTTTGCATACTGGATATGGAAAAATCTCAATTAGTGATCTGAACCTTACAGTTCTTAGCAGTTATCAAAAATAATTCCTATTTCCAAATATTACAATGCCAAGCTTCCAGTCACAGTTCAGATATTCTCCATTCATGTCCAAAGGCCGTAAGACACCGTTTTAACCCTACACAGTTATTCCCTCGTCCTGGAAATTGCCGGGGTGGTGCAGGGCACAGAGCTGAGTCGAAGGCTGGCGTGGAACGCTCGGCTCTGTCCCAGACCCCAGGCACCAGACACAAACGCTGCTGTTTGCAGAAGTCCCCACTAAGATGGATGGTAAACTGTAAAGAGCTAAACAAACACATTCTACTTAACTAGATACCATCTTATACTAGCCCTAACATAGATACGTGACTGCAGAAGAATTTGTGAGAGAAATGAAAAACTGTTAAAATACCATCTCATTTCTTCCTGTCCTACAGAAACACACAGGCAGATGTGCCCTGGCTCTGTGGAGCAGTGGGTACCTTGTGACAGCTCACAGGACCCACAGGGTCCCTTCAAAATCTTAAAAAAATAAATAAATAAATCGTGTTATGTATTTCAGGCTGGCTTTGAACTTACAGTATAGCCCCAGGCTGGCCTTGACTTGTGGTGATTCTCCTGCCTCAGCCTCCCAAGTGCTGGGATTACAGGTGTGCAATATCATACCCGGCTGCCTTTCAAAATCTTGAGTGAACTGTATTCCTGAATCTAACGTGGGGAATGTTATCCTTCCATTTTATTACACACCTATTCCCACAGTTGCAGAGGACAGTATTTTCTCTGAAGCGGCAGAATCTGCCTGCCCTGGTGGACCTGTCCTGTTCTGGAAGCTTACAGAACCTCTGATTTTGCTCAGCCCAAGAGCAGAATCATATCTCTTAGCCTGGAGCATCTTTCCAAAACCCAAAATGTCTTAATACTTAGATAATAAAAACAACCACAGCCAGGTGCATGCCTGTAATTCCAGCACTCAAGAGGCTGAGGCAGGAGGATCACCATGAGAGTTCAAGGCCAGTGTGGCTACATACATGTAGTAAGTTCAAGGCCAGCCTGGACTACCTAGTGAAACCCTGTCTTGAAAAACCAAAAACACAAAGTCTATGACCAGCAGGCCAGCTGTGTTCCCTCCCTCCCCGTTTCTGGTGCTGGGGAAGGGACCAGACCCTCAGGCATGTGAAGTGCCACACAAACTGCCCCCCTCCGGCTCTGGCCCCTTCTCCCTTTCCTGTACCAGCTACAGACTTGACTCCTTCCTCCACCACCGTTGGAGGAAGATTCCTCTGATGCTGAAGTAGGCAGTGGCGTCCAGTCCCTGGGGCAGGACAGCCAGGTTTGTTACAGGGCTTGCATGGCCACCTGGTGACAGCTATGTCCCAGAGTCCTAGCACCATGTGCTCTCGGGGTGGATGCGCGGCAGACGCCAGCGCTGTGCGCGTGTGTCTGTGTTGGCAGAGTGGCTTTGAGCGAGGCCTCGGTCTGAGTTCTCTGCAAACAGAGCTCCCTCTTTCCAGCCCTCATGCTGGGTGCACCAGGGAGGCTGCTTCTCACCAGGCACAGCTGCTGAAACCCAGAGTGCTGGGGTGGAGAGGGCACAAGAGGTAAGGCACCCTAGACAAAGCATAAATCTCGCTAGCTGCAGAAAGTGCATGGGACGTATCTACATGGGCTTTTGTCTCGTGTCCACTGTAGGAAAACCCTTATCTGTGAAGGCTTTGGGAGCACAGCTTCCTCCTCCACCCGAGCTGAGGGCGAGGCTACCACCTCCTCACTGCCAATGGCTGATGTGAGCCGGGCCCTGAGAGTCACACTGCTGAGTCACCCCAGGCTTGGAGAAGGTCCCGTGTGCCGCTGGTCGGGCCTTTATCACTGTGGTTCTCACAGTGTGTGTTTAAACTCAGGGTGACCTGGGCAGCCTCCAGCCTGGCACAGGACTTCGAAATCATCTGAGGGAAGAAGAGCAAATTCAGCCACCACGGAGGGAACAGAGCCACTCAGGCCCTGGGAAGTCCCAGTGTGGCTGCAGAGCAGAGGCTTGGAGCCCCTGCGGACAGGAGTTCAAGCCCCCACCCCGCACTGTGCCACTCTCTCCATGTTGTCCATCGTGGCAGTTATTCCCTCCCCGAGCCTTGATTTCCTTATCAGCTCCCAGAGCAGTGAAGTGACAGTGTATACCGCCTCTGGTCCCAGCCTGGGTAATGCCAAGCCACAGTGAGTGCTTGTTTCCCTTCCAGGGTGGCAGTTAGAAGCACCACCGCTCTGGCCTGCCACTCCAAGGGCTTGAAATTCCAAGGCTTGCTCTTTTATTTTTTAATTTCTGATTATTGATTTTTTTGAGACAGGGCCTTGCTATGTAGTCCAGGCTGGCCTCCACCTCACACTGATTCTCTTGCCTCAGCCTCCTAAGTGCTGGGATCTCAAGTGTGCACTACCACACCTGACTGCTTGTTCCCTTTGAAAAAGAGGAACTGAGACATAAAAAGGTTAAGGCACCTGCTCACTGCTGCTCAGCAAGTAAGTTGCAAAGTGGAAATTCCAGCTGCTCCTCACTAATCCAGTGCTTCCACTGGAGCAAAACTTGACAGTCGCTGGCATGGTGGTGTACACCTATAATCTGAGCTCTTCAGCAGTCTGAGGCCGGATAACGCCGAGTTAGAGTCTAGGTTGGGCATCACAGCAAGACCTCATCTCCTAAAATAAAACAATCTTGAAGGTGACACCTGGATCAAATAAATCAGAATCTCCACTGGCAGCACCCACACCACACGATAATTCACATTTAACCTCCCCATGGTGCAGCCAGCATCAAGGATGCATTTGCACCGGTGCCAGTGCCCATTTCCTGTCACCAAGAGCACTTCATTCTGTGTCCTGCTGCAGGGAGGGCAATGGGAAGGCTGTGGTGCCGGCCATGCTGCCCATCACTGTGCTGAGTCCCAGTCTCACCACTGTCTGCTGCCACTCTGGTGGCCATGTCCCTAAAGCACCCCAGCACCTGAAGCCCCGTCTCTGCCAGGAAGTCACAGAGTCAGGCACCAGCCACCCTCGAGCCATCAAGTGGATGCACTCAGTGTGCGAATGAGAATGTGCCCAACCCTGGAACTTGGTTCTGCCTGGGGAATTGTTTTCTTTTGCTTCCAAATACTGGCTCTTGCCACAAACATCTCAGAAACCTTCCCTGTCCCTGAATTGGTGGTTTCGAAACCACCCCATCCCATCTACCCCTGTGACCCTGCCTGGGTTGGGACAGCCCAGAGAATAATCCTGCCTTCTGATATCCCTTTTCCTGCTGCCCTTTCACCAGGCCTTCCTAAAGAAATGTGGTCTTAAAAACAAAGCCAGATCTCAGGAGAAGTAGATGATTTGTCCAAAGGTACACAGAAAGGAAGTGGGAGACAAGACTTAGTCAAGTCTTCTGTTTCCAAATCCATTGCTCCTTGGCACCTGGCTATGAACTTGGGGAGCAATGGAGGACAGGAAGGAGAAAGTATAAGAGGAAGTTGAATGACCCATGTGTGGTGGGGCATGCCTATAATCCCAGCACTTGGGAGGCTGAGGCAGGAGGGTTGCCACAAGTGTAAGGCCACATAGTGAGTTTAAAGCCAGCCTGGACTATATGGTAGGACTCTGTCCCACGGAAAAAAAAAAAAAATTGAATCGCACTGCACCAAGCCCCCAGGAGCTCTGCCTCCTGCAGCGCTAACTTTGTCCTGAGCCTCTGCCTGCATCCCCTCTGGATCGATGCACAACTGCCCTGCCCATGGATACTTTTCCCTGAGCTTCCAAGCACAGCCCTTTACAGAAAAGTTTCTGTCAGAGCACAGCAGGGGAAAGACATGGACGGTGGCACCTTAGGTAGACATCTGTGGTCCCCTGGTCCTCACTGAATCTGGGCTTGCAGCCTGCCTGAGTGGCCAACCCTAGAGGGCCAGAGAAGGTCTCTCCAAAACCAAGGAGTCGGGTCTGGTACTGTGGAAGCACTGTGGATCTGCCCTCAGCCACGGAGCTCTAATCAGGTCCAGGACTGTGTGGAGGAGACCGGAAAAGCTTCTTTCCCAAGTCTCGCCTGCCTGGGGAGGAGCTCCGGGTGTAATTAAGCCCAGCCCTCAGGACTGCATGAGTCAGCAGCCCCTTCCCACGGGCCTGGCCTGCTCCCTGCTCCACAGGGTCCAGAGGATGTGAAGGCCCTGCCTGAGGGTCCGGGGAGGGTCCCAGCAGGCACCGGGCCAGGACCAGGGTGTTCTGTGTCCCCTTCAGTGACTTAGCTCAGGAGAGACAGGAGAAGGGGCAGGTAAGGTCCTAGGGCCCCCAAGGGCCCAAACAGTCACCTTTGCCTTCACTCCAGAGAGCTTTGTTTTTGTTTTTAAATACGCCATTTGTTCCCAGTTTCATGTGCAAACTCATTGGTATACTTTCTAATTCAATTTTTGAGTTTATTTCCCCAGTTGGATTATGTGAATTAGGTCCTGGAGGGAATTAGAAATGCAAGTAAATTTAGACCTTTTGAATTAGGGATTTCAGATTTGATTTAGGAATTTGAGTCCTGTGCGTGTAGCATGCAGAGGAAGGATTGGATCTGTGTGCTCTGAGGTCCTAGCGGGGGACTCTGGGCTTCTTTACCCCTGACAGAGGCTCAGTCACCTCCATCAGGGGACAGTAGGAGAGGTAGTAAACCATCTAACTGGTTGCTGGACAGTATACACTTACGTTGTAAAGAGGGGTTTGAAAATGCAGGCCAGAACCCCCTGCAGGAGAAGCCATTCTACCACCAGCAAGCCAAGTGTTCCCAGCAGGGCTCCTCGAAGCCCTGAGGCCTTGGCTCTGTGGTGGAGGAGGCCTGCCCTGTTAGCCCCACCTCCTCAGCCAGACTGCTGGCCCCAGGGAAGGAGATGAGGGGAGAGGGCCTGGTCCCATCCGGGGCTGCAGGCTCAGCACCTGTCCCTGCTGTAGCTGCCACCGGAGCACATGACAGGGCCACAGCTGTACAGCAACTGCACAACCAAAGACAGAACCTGCTTTCTTGGTGCCGGTGGTTTTCATTTCCTCGCAGCAATCAAGAGAAAGGCTCAGTCCTTCTGGGACCAACTTCTCCAGCCAGGACCAAATCATTTGTTTCCTTCTCCGAATCAGAGAGGTTTTTGCTGATGGCTCCAAAATTAGATGCTGAAACTTTAACTCCTGTAAATTATGTTTCATCTGATCAGTGGGATGTGTTAGAGAAGTTTGAGGGGGAAAAGTCAAACCAGAGACAAGTCTTCTTCAGTAATGAAACAAAGGAAAAGAAAGCTGATTTAGGAGACTTTTGAGTCCTGGAAAGGCCTCCTGGGAGCCCCCTGCATTCTGCTTTGTTCCCTCAGTCCCTGCTCCGCGGATAATGGGAAAGTATTGAGAGTGTGACACAGGACCGGCGTGGGGACCCTACCCTGGACTCGTCCCCGTGCAGAAGCGCACGTTGTGAGCCAGGGTTGTTGGCCAGCACAGCCCTCTCAGCCCTTAGCTGCGCCAATGGGGAATGTTGTGACCCCCTGGGTTGGGCCAGCCGGGAAAGGCTCCGCCTTCGGACATCGCCTGGCTTCAGTTAGGTCCCCTTGTGGGGACCAAGGCGGGGTGGAGCCTCCCTCAGCGATGCCTCATCCTGTGCGCGCTCAGCAGATCCTGGTCACATGCGGCTGTCCTCCAGGTCCAACCCGTAAGGATGAGCTCGGGGTGCATTTCAAGATGGTGTGATGAGCCATGCAGAATGGAGAGAACGTCACCCCGCACACACACCCTGCATGGCAGTGACTGGCCCCGTAGGGTGCTGTGGGGCCCAGAGAAAAGAGGCGGCAAGGGGACAGAACCAGTCCATTTTACACGGAGAAGGGAAGCACTGAGAGGGGATGGTCAGGGGCTTCTGGCAGGAGAGACACAGTCTGCATAGGCAGGGGGTCCCCAGAGATGCAGGACATCCGAGGTGATGGGATGGAAGTACCTGACTGTGGCTGGGGTAAGAGAAACTGAGGCCATGGGCTGGTTAGGAGCAGCTCCTGTGGTGCTAAAAAGTGAAACTCACAGTGAAGGGGAGAAGGTGATTAAAAGAGAGTTACCCGGGTGTGGTGACGCACCCCTCAAGTCCCAGCAGTCAGAGGCTGACGCAGGAGGATAGCCCCAAGTTTGAGGCCAGTCTGGGCTACATAGAGAGACTCTGTCTCAGAAAGCAAAAACAAAACAAAATACTGCTCATGAAGAGCCTCCAAGGGTAAACGTTTGCAACCCAAGGGACACTCTAGGGCAAGCAGGCTGGGTGTGGTGCATGGGCCTGGCATTCAGAGGCCTTAGGTGAAACCTTACATTCTAAACCAGGGTCAGCGAACAAGAACCAAAGCCCAAACTCAGAAATTTGCAAACAAACTTCTATGTAACACTTGGTTACCAGTGAAATCAAAATTGTAAGATAATTTTTAGAAAGCAACGCCTCTGTGGTAGGAATCCAAAAGAACAGTGAAAGAGAAGTGGGCACCCTAGCCATGTGTGTCAGCTGCAAAGGACCCATACGAGGGCAACAAGGTTGTGTCTCCAGCCCCTGCCAGGGGGACCTGGAAGGGAGAACACAGCAAACCTACAAAAAGGCTTAACAGAACTAGATAAGTTAAAACAAAGTACAATTTTTAAAAAATAAAAGTTAATAAAGCCAAAAGCTATGTTTTTAAAAGAAGGAAAAAATAGATAAATGTTTGCCAGATCAGAGTTTTAAAGGAGAGAATGCACAATGGAAAGGGCTTTGGAGGAGCAGAAATAAGCAAGTCCAGATTCGGAAGGAAAATCATGTCCAACCTTATCTCAGTATGAATTACTAAGATCTTTGCACGTGGTAGAAGGTCTGATAGATGAAAAACTATGGCAGCAGAATTAAAGTTAGTGAAGATTTATTGCCAGGGTCAGGTGCTTGTGCAGAATTCTCAGAAGCTAGAGGGAGCATGGGTACAACGTGGAAACCTCTGGGCAGCACTGAGGCAGGCAGTTGGCACCAAAAACAACACTCAGGGTCCAGTGTCCCCACAGATATAAAATCCCCACATAAAACCTTAGCAAACTTGTGTGAGGGTGTGAGCAAGTCTGTTCCTATCATTCACTGTGCTAGGTCTAGATAAAAGCATATCCCTTTAGATAGCTTATCACTTAAGATAGATTTTAAAGCTTCTGATAAAATGCAGCCAACATTCTTGACTAAAACAAATTTAGAACTTTAAAATTCATGAAAAACCAAGAGCAAAATGCACTTATCATAGTCTACCGCAAATATCCTACTTAGTGGTAAGGCTTAAAAAGCATTTCCTTCGAAGTTAGAAGTAAATCAAGGATGTCTGATTGGATGAGGTAGTGTGTGCCTCAAATCCCAGCTAATGGGAGGCTAAGACAAGAGCATCACAAGCTCAAAGTCAATCTGGGCAACCGCGACTGTCACAAGCTAAAAAATCAAAAAGGGCTGGGTGTGTAGCTCAGTGGTAGGGCACCCTCAAATTCAAACCTAAGTACTTGATTTTTTTTTAGTCTCTTCTAGCCACAGTTATTTAGTGTCATATTAGAAGCTTCAGCCAACACAGTATAGCAAGAAGAGGAAATCAGAATCATAAACACAAGAAAAGAAAAATCAGTCAGTCAGTCATTATTTTTAGATATAATTTTCCATCCAGAAGAGTAAAGTTTCATGGCTAAAAACTAAACTGACAAGAGTTCAAAAAGTTGGACTAGGTTTGTAACATTTTAAACATCAGGGATATATTAGCAAATGAAGAGTCACAGTAGAAACTAAGCATTTAAAGGTTGATCTAACACAAGATCTACATGAAGAAAAACAATCAGAGTTTCAAAGTAACTTAGGCTCCCCCTTTGCCCACTAGAACCCAGCAAGAGTAAAGAAGAGTTGATATGCATTCCCTGCAAGCTCTGCACTCAGGAGAAATCCTTCCAATATGTAATAGAATTTTACTTTTTTAATCTTCTTTATTATTTGTTCGAACCATGATCTCACTATGAGACCCAGGCCAACCTCAGCCTCTCGGTGACCTTCATGCCTCAGCCTCTAAAGTGCTGGAATTACAGGCCTGTGCTACCAAAACCCATCTGTAACATTATTTTAAAACTGTATTTATCGTGTTAAAAGAAAAAAAAAGTAATGTGCCATATTAAGCTAAAAAGATGAGCCTTTTAAAAAGATGTATTTACCAGGTATGGTGCCACATGCCTGTAATCCCAGCACTCAGGAGGCTGAGGCAGGAGGAACACTGTGAGTTGAAGGCCAACCTGAGCCAACATAAGCCAGTTCAAGGCCGGCCTGGACTGCATAGCGAGACCTGCCTCAAAAAACAAAACAAAACCCACAAACAGGTGTATTTGAAGTGACGGCAGGAAGTAGGTAGAAGCCGTAGGTCAGCTCCAGAAGGAGATGCTGGAGAGGGGCTTTCTGGAGAGAAGTGACTGGCCTAAATTCGGGGACAGGATCCTGCGATACCATGTCAAGGGACACACAGGTTAGTCCTGGCGGGGACCAGCACGGCCCTGGAAGGAGCCCCGATGGCTGTAGCTCCCATGCCATCCTCACTCCCTGCCCCTGTTTGCTTGCCCTCCCTCCAGGCTCTATGCAGGGAGCCCACAGGGCCCCGCCTGGCGAGGGCTGGATTCCATCCCACATAGCGCTGCCCACACCGACCTGCTCTGTCTCTCCACCCTGCAGACCGCCCGGGCCTGCTGAACGTGAAGCCCATCGAAGAAATTCAGGACAACTTGCTGCAAGCCCTGGAGCTCCAGCTCAAGCTCAACCACCCCGAGTCCTCACAGCTGTTCGCCAAGCTGCTGCAGAAGATGACGGACCTCAGGCAGATCGTCACAGAGCACGTGCAGCTGCTGCAGGTGATCAAGAAGACGGAGACGGACATGAGCCTGCACCCACTGCTGCAAGAGATCTACAAGGACCTGTACTAGCGGGGCCGCACCCCGCTGCCCATTGCACTAGATCCCGGGGCATGGATGCCAGCGACATTTACTGTGAACAAAAAAGCATTTTAAAAAGAAACAGTTTTAGAATATGATCTATTTTATGCATATTGTTTATAAAGATACATTTACAATTTACTTTTAATATTAAAAATTATTGTGTTATAAAATTGCTGACAGTATTTGAAAACTATTTCGTGTCCTCCATGGATTTTCCTGGCCTTCCCCTGCCCCAGCACTTTCTTCCTTCTTTTCTTCCTTCTGTTTAAAATGTGAATGGAATGGCTGATTAACCTTTTTTCTCTGCCAAATTCTTTGTTACTCAGTTTACAGCCTCAACTCCCCATCTTCCTTCACAGTCCCACCAGGAGGGGCGAGGGGCTTAGGCTCCAGGGCCGCCCAAAGCGCACGGTTCTTATCCCCGATAGAGGCAAGCACCAAGCCTGCTGAAGACTCAGTCTTCCTTCTCCGCAGTCCTAAGTTCACCCACACGCACCAGCAGCCTTTTAGACATACAGGGACTTCCAGAAGTGCCAAAACCATGAGCTGCAGCCCTTATAGAAAATGCCGTCTTAGGTGACCTATGTCCAACCGCCATATACTGTGAACCCCGCTCTCCATTACTTTGAAGAGCTAATGCATCGGAACTGGGGAATCCACAGTTGTCAGGCCGTGTCGGTGAGAGAGTGAGGACAAGGAGAAGCAAAGCCTGCGTGTGTTCAGTATGGAGACGTCATCTTTTCCAATGCCTGACCCTGGTCAGCTGGGTGAATCCACAGTTGCAGAACTACCTGTTCCCAGGGTAAGCATTTACCGGACACTGATGTGGCTAGAAGTTCTGGGGGCAAGAGGTGTCTTACGATCCGGCATCTGCCAAAAACATCTTACAGCTGAACAGAGGAGAGAGTAAGCTTTCTTGAGGCAGATGATAACATCATAGTGACCACGAGTCCACTGAGGGACTCAGGCTCTTGGGCGCTGTGAGAGCTCCACAGAGATAAAGAGCAATGCAGATTGAATAGTGACATGTAGGCCTAAGACTCCATGAAGTGGGGATTGGGTCAGGTTGGAAATAAGTGGAGAGTGGCAAAGACATTCTAAAAAAGCAACATAGGAACAAAAACCAAAGAAAAAAGGGAGAATAGCTACTTCCTGGTTCTTAGTTGAGTTGCTGTTATTCCTGTCACCCCCTTGGGACAGTTTGTGCAGAGAGCTCTTGCTTTTAGAATCAAAGGCTCACACTCATGTCATAGATGTGTGCCTCCCTCCCCAGCAAGTGGATCCTGCAGCCCCTGAAGGTGGTGTGTTCAGCGGCTTTTGGTCACCGTGACCCAGCGCCTGGAAGACCACTCAGAGAAGGGTTCACTGTGGCCCACGGTTTCAGAGGGCCCAGCTGTGGTAAGGCGGCATCACTGCTTTTAGGCCTGTGCCAGGGAAAGCGTCGTGACGGAAGGCTGTGGCACAGGAGGCCCACTCACCTCAGGGAAGCCAGAGTTAAGGGGCTGAGGACAGATAAAGCCTACAAGGACCCACAGCTCAAGGACCCACCGCCCCAGCTCAGTGCCACCCACTGCCCAAGTTTCCACTGTCTCACAGTAATGCGCTCATGTCATGCTTTCATCACCACATTAACCCCTGCTGATGCAGAGCTCTGTGACCCAGTCATCTGGAAGTCCCTCCTCTGAGTTGCAGGGGACTTGTTGGCACAGTTGGCAGATTCACTGATTAAAGCCACAGAGCACTGACGACCCAGGAAGCTCCCACATCTGTGTGTTTGTGTTTGGTGCTGGGGATGACCCAGGCCCGGCGCACGAGGCCCACGTGTTCACCACAGAGCCACAGCCCAGGCCCCCACCCTGCCGGGTAGTCTCTGTCGCCTGCCCTGGCCGCAGCTCTTCTCCAGGATGGTCATTCCCCCAACCTAAGTTGTCTCCCTCAGCTCCCTTCTCCGTAGGTTTTTATACCTGGGAGGACACAGCTCTGAAGCTGGGGCTTTCAAGCCCCAACATCGAGAAAGATCCTTTCACCCTTTTGCTTAAGAGTCCACTGGCTGTGGGTTGGGTACAGACACACATTCCAGCCCAGCCCTGAGACTACAGAGTCTCTAACCCTCTTGGGGGTCCCTGAGGAGCTCAGGTCCTCAGAAGGCAGCTAACAGCCAAGCCGCACTGGGACCAGAGACCCGAGCCATTGTCTAAGTGATGTGCACACATCTGGAAGGAAAGTGACAAAGGCAGCCCATCGTGTGGGGATTTTTCTCTGTACTGAGGTATCTGGAGACATCTTTGGGCTCCTCAGCAAGCCCTTGTTGGAAGAGAGAATGTGCAGGCGGTGGCAAGGCAGGGGACCGGGGGATCCTTTGTTTACAAGATCCTCGAACAAAAAGCCTTTCAGTTCCCACCAGGGCTCCTGGCCGGCTGAGCCCTTTCCACATTACCAGCAGAGCCACCAGGGGTGGGAGTGGGGGGCGTTGCTCAGCTCTTTGGCACCAAAGCTCAGTGTTAAATTAGCTTTTGAGTCCTGGCAACTCTCAAATTCCCATCTCTCGGACTCTTTCCCTGTGGCTTGGAAAAGCATTCACTAAATATTTTACAGCACATTATATTCAGCCTCCTGCTCCCGCTCCCCCAGGGCGACTCACAAGTCAACCAGCAAATGTGTCCCAAGTTATTCACAGTACTTCTCGAACTCAGCATGCTCAGGGGCTGTGGTCGCCAACATGGGACAAGAAGAAACCTCGTTCAGGAGGCAAAAAAGAATTTTGAGGCATCCGTGTAAGCCCTCGCCCCAGCCTCCTGTGGCTCCTTGCTCAGGCACAAGGACAACAGGGGACCTGAGGAAAAGGCTGCATCTGCACACCCTATTTCTCCACAGACAAAACCTGGACTGACTCTGAGTGAGGAAGCCTGGCACGGTGGCACACACCTGTGATCCCAGTACTTAGGAGGCTGAGGCAGGAGGATCACTTGATCCCAGAAATCTGAAGCCAGCCCGGACAACATAGATTCTGTCTCAGAAATTAAAATAGCAGAATGCGAGAATTTAAAACACTGTCCAGCCTCAGTTGCATCTGCCTGTGGGGGCAGGGAGGGGACTTGTCCTCTTGAGGGGACCCAGGCTGCAGATGGGTAGCTAAAATTACTCCATGGAAGTGATAGTGGCTGGAGACCCCAGGACCACTCACAGAGACCATGGGTACACATGGCGGTGAAGCGAAGGCTGGCATGTGGGCATCAGTGTGGCAGACTCCATCTTGGACGGCTTCCAGAGGTGCTTGGGACCAGGCAACATGGCCAAGAGAAGAGCATTAGGATCATGCTAGAAACTAGAAGTCAGCGCTTCCCAAACCAGGCTCCAACCAAGGCCTCACCACCCCTCTCTGCCACTGTAGGTGACCAGCAGCTTGGCAGGCTCTACCCTGGGGTCACACCTGCCGCACCTCATTCCTGCACCCTGAGGCTGGTGACTCACTCTGGTTGCTCTAATCCACTTCCGGGCTTTGCCCTGGGCCTGGCACTGCCCTCCCAGTCCTCCTGTGCCCAGGAGCCCAGACCTAGGTTCTGGGCAGATGTCCCAACTCCCTCAGCCTCCTCTTCCTCACATATCTCAAGATCATTTCCAGTCCTGTATCAAAACCTCCCGGCTCTAGAAAGTCCCTGCCTTTCTCCCTGAAGTGTAGGAAGCTGCAGCTAGAGTGGGCTCAGCGTGGGGCACTGCCTAGCGTGGCTGAGGCCCTGGGTTCTGGCCCCAGCACTGAAAATGGGGTTGGAGGAGGAAGGAAGTACAAAATTAAGAATTCACAGACGTCAACACAGAGCACCAGGTGTGGTGGCACACACCTGTAATTCCAGACTCAGGAGGCTGAGGCAGGGGATCACTCCAAATTTGAGGCCATCCTGGGCTACATAATGAGTTCAAGTCTATCCTGAACCTCATATCAAGAGCCTCAAGAAAACGACAACAGCATAAAAAAACAAAGAAGCCAGATAAACTTAGTTGAGGAGACAAGCAAGCACCCTGAGTGTCAGAGAAGTTACATAAGGTCCTAGGAAGTCACAGAATGATGTATTCAAAGGCATTTATCACACACTGACACCACCAGGGGCCTCAGCACCTGTGAACCTGCAAGCAGTGTGGATACTGCAGTGGGGACCCGGGACCCGGGAGGGAGCCATGTCCTGACGTGGGGAAGTGCGTGACACTGGCTGTCTCCAGCTTGTCATGCTTTTGACATGGCAAGAGCATCCGGGCTGGACTGCAGAGTCACGCTGATTGCGGCTAAGACTCACTGGCTCCATAGCCCCTGGCTCCAGCCAACCTCTGAGCCTCTCTGGACCTGAATTGCCAGCCTGTGTGAGCCGGGACAGCCGTGCCCAAGTCATGGAGTTGCTGGGATTAAATGCAATAATGGTTATAAAACACTGCGCAGTTTCCTGGCTCATCTCAGGGTCAGCTGGTGATGACCACAGGCCACTGTGTTGTTAAACTGCCCTTCGCCGGCTGGGGTGCAGCTCTGTGGCAAAGCACTTGCTTAGCATAGGCAGGGCCTTGAGTTCCTTCTCCAGCACCCGGGGGGGGGGGAGGCATGCTGCACACCTGTAATCCCAGCCACTCAGGAGGCTGAGGCAGGAGGGTCACAAATTTGAGGCCAGCCTAGGGAAGTTAGTGGGACCCTGTCTTTAAAAAAATTTTTTTAAAGGGTTAGATATGGGGAAGGGAGAGAGAGAGAGAGAGAGAGAGAGAGAGAGAGAGAAGGCAGATAGGAGAGGGAGAGGAAGAGAAAGAAGAAGGAGCAGTAGTCTCTTTCAAAAGATTTTGTCCCAATCCACACATGCATTAGGAGAAAAACATTTGAAGGGGAACTGCTGTGTTCTGATTCAGAACAAATGGTCAGGATGAAGCCATGAAAACATTTTCTCCAAAAGCAGTGAGTCTTTCCTCTTGTGACTTATGCTGCTATTTTTAGACAGATATTACATAGTTCGCATTTCCAGAGGAGCTAGAAAGAAGAGGAAAATGGCTAATTCAAGTCTGTGGAGCACGGGCTGGGCTCTTTCTGGTCCTCTGGGGCTGTGTAAAGCTGTGTAAATAGTTCCAGGCTGGGGTTCCCAGGAGGCTGTCATCTCCAGGGTCCGTTCAGTGCCCTGGGCTGGTCCTTCAGAGCATCCCAGGGTCTTGGACAAGGGAGAGAACCTGTGGTCCCGGGCCATGTCGCCACAACACCATGTCGCGGGGGTGAGTGTACTGAACCCCTGCGGTGGCCTGAGGGTCGGCACTGCCCCGCATGGGGCAAGGCCTTGGAGGCCATCTTCTCCTGGGGGCACGGTGCCTGGCCCGTAGACACCTCCAGCCCCCCAGTTAGATGGGATTGATTCACTCACCAGGAGCACAGGGCTGCCTCATCGTGGCTCCTCTCAGAGCAGGCAGTCCAGGCACTGGCCCACGGTCACACAGGGGCAAACAGACCAGGCCCAGGCTGCACACAGCTCCCTGAGCCCCCACCCAGGTCTCTCCCTGGACGTCACGCTGTCTCAGGGAGAAGCAGATGCCTTAGTCTTGCTGAGCTGGCAGAGCATGAGCTTTGGGACAAGAAAGATTGAAAACTGCCTTTCAGCTCAGTCATGTTCCAGTCCCACTACCTCGCCCGGCTGTCTGGTGTCCGGGCCTCAGTTTGTACATCTCATTGGAGAAGCCCTGAGTTCCTGCCACGCAGGGCTGCAGTGGGAACTATAGGCCACATCTAGAGAAGTGCCCAGAGCCCCATCAAAATGAAACTCAGTGTTCAGTTTGTTTTCTGATTCTCCTGCCTCAGCCTCCTAAGTACCAGGACGACTGGTGGACACCACCTCTCCTGGCTTGGAACTCTTCTAAAGACAAGTCCTTCTAAAGACAAGTCCTCCTGCCCTGAGGACATAGATGAGCAGTACCCTGGACCACAGAAGGAAGTGCAAGACTGCTCACCTGGGAACACCTGTCCAGTGTTGCCCTGGGATCCAACAGTGATTCACAGAGGGCCCCAGGAAACTGCTTTCTCTGAGCCTCAGTTTCTCCTCCTGGCCATGCAGTGCTGACAGGGTACAACCTTGAGCCCTCCTGAAGAGGCTGGAAAGCAGACAGGCTCCCTGGCTGCCCACCAGAGGCCAGGCCAGGCCAGGCAGCAGCCAGCACTCATTATGGGCCTGAGACCAGGCCAACGTGGGCTTGGGGCTCCAAGGCTCCCCACTGGCCCTGTGGCCTGCCTGTCCCCATCCCAGCCAGCTGCTGAATCAGCGGCTGGCCGTGCTGGCCTGGGGTCCCTGGCCACCCAGAGCTGCCAGAAGAGATGGAGCCAGGGGCCTCGGAGGAGCCCGCATGCTATCAACAGTTCTGCCCTGCACATGGCAGCGGGCAGCATGCCCTGTCCCCTGGCGAGGCCTCCAGGGCTGCGGGCGGGAGGTGTACTTGGTGGAGACATTTCGGGAACTGCCTCCTCCCTCAGGATGCTCGCCAGGGCTCTCCTGCGCTCGCCTGTCCCTACACTTCCAGGACTGTGTGAGAGCTTTTCCCATACATGGCCTTCTGAGTGACCTTGAGTCTGGTCCCCAGCAGGTGACAGAGGGGCAAAAAAGAGATGGCTGAGCACAGGGACCAAGGCAAGGCATAGCCATCCTCTTGGGTCCAGGGACCGGGGGCCATGCCAAGGCTCACCTAGCATCCCCAGGTGAACATAGAGGAGGAAGCTCTTGAAGAGACAGCCTAGGGTGCTGCAGGAGCCAGGGATGGGGACCTGACTCCTTGTCCTGTCCACCATGTGGCCCATTGGCCCAATCCTCCCTGGCCAGAACACACATGAGCCAATGGGTGCAGAGTGTGGCATTCACCTCCCTCCTAGGGGGAGGTAACGATGGCAGTGCAGATGGCACTGTCATCCCATTGGCCATGAGATTGGTTCCAGTACCCCCAATGTGACGCAATACCCCCCCCAATACTTGACTCTACCTATGTGGAACTCAGATACAAAGATTTATTTTTTATATCAGTGCTTAAAATACCACTTTTAATAAATCACTTCATGAAATTCTACCTGTCCCAAGACTTCAAGAAGGACAGAAGGCTACATTTGTCCTTTAGGCACCCCTAAGATAGGGCTGTGTACCCCACCTTGAGACTCCAGAGGAAAGAAGTCACTTGCCCAACCTCACACAGCTATGGTCCAACTCTGGGTCCCATGACCTTGCGCCTACCCGGCCGAGACAAGGCAAATCTGGCTTCAGCAGGGCCCAGGGGAGAGCCGGAAACAGGAAAGAGGTCACCCCTGGTCGGAGGGGAGAGGAGGGAAGCAGGCCCCTGCGAGCACTGCTCACTGGCATTCTCTGTTCCCACTCATTTCATGCTCTGGGGACACACAGATAAGGCTGGCATGACTCATGCCACCAAGGAACCCAGTGTGAAGCAGATAAACACATAGCTGGCAGCCGCTGCGCCGCCTGACCAGTGCAGGAGTGGAAAAGCTTGGGGCACGTGGGTGTACAGCTCCCACCACCGCCATCTTGGCTGCATGGCCTGGGCGACCAGAACACTGGCCTGGCTTCTGCTTTCACAACTGGGCAATCACAGCTTTCTCTGAAGTCACCGAGGAGAGGGCAAGAGAAGTAGGAAAGCACTTTGCTCCAATTTGGTTGATGTCATCTACTTGTCTTCTCGCCATCATATGTGCTAAGCAGGATGGTCCTTGTACCTTTGTGGGACATCTGAAGTCTAAATGGAAGTGACAGGAAGTGGCACGTGACACAGTCACTTTGTGACCTCTCCAGGAAACAGCCTGACATGGGCGACCATGACAGCCTTGCAGACCAGAGACAGTGGTGGTGTGGGGAGGGGGTCCTAGATGGTGGGGACAGAAGCAGCAACCGTGACTTGGGTGGCAAGCATTGTGGGCCAAGCGCTGGCCCTTTGCTGGAGTGGGCTTGTTCCTCTGGAACAGAAGTGAGTTCTAGTTTCGAGGCCCTGAAGGGGAGCACCATGTCAGATCCCAGAGAGGCCAGGTGGGCTGGAGGAGAGCTGTGGGAGCTGTGGGAGGAGGTGATGACTGCCACAGTGTGGGGACAGAAAAGGGGACCTGAAAGTCACCTGCCTTCCCAGGGGTGCTGCAGAAAACCACATCCCCCTCCACGTACCATCGTGCCATGGAGGTCACAGGAACTGTGACTGTCTCCACTCCTCTCTGACCCTGTGTGGGCTCCCTGAGTATTTACCAGGTGCCCTCCCCATGCCAGGACTGCTGGAGAAATAGAATTCATTTGGACCCTAGTTCCCCCACCTTCCCTGGGGAGGACATTGTCATCTCGTTTCTTATGCACAGAGGCCCTCAGAGATCAAAGTATCATGTCATGGAGGATAGTATGTACCAAGGCTGGGCTATAGACTCAGGTCTTCTCAATTCAAGGACAAGGACTGTCCTTCTGTGTGGTAGAGTCAAGAATCACCCGGAATAGGGCCCCAAGGCCTCTGGAAAGGGGTCCCCATAGATACTTCCATGCAGCTACTCTGGCCACTCAAGGAAAAGTCCCAGAGCTCCAACCTCCCCTTCTAGAGAGTTCTGTTACAGGGAAGCAGGGCTCAGGCAGCACTTAGCCAAGGGCAGTCTTCCCCCCCCCAAGTCTCTTGTCCCCAGGTTCCCTTCCGTTCCCTGCCAAAGAAACCCTCACCTTTCCCCACCCATCCTGGATGAGCCAGAGTCAAAATCCAGGTTTTCTGGGGACTCTCAGGCCCCTGGTCCAAAACTCTGCTTGCCCCTTCTCCACATCCCTGTTTCAGGCCTGAGGCCCCAGACCTAGGATGCAGATAACAGAGGGTGTGTTTGTGGGGAGCCAGGTGAGGTGCTGGAGGGGAAGCCTTTGCAGAGCTCTAAGTAAAAACCAGGGGCCCTGGTTACCGTCACTGCCCAGGACTGCGTTCTACCACCTGTCTGACCTGAGTCGGCCCAACTGGGGGCCCCACTTCCTGCCCCAGGGAAACAGGCCCTGCCCAAGGGTCCCCAGACAACTGCCAGGTTTTATGGGCCCAGCAAGAAGCATGTATACTGTGACTAATCCCCATCTTCGGCTTCCTCTGTCACCGCAACCTGCCAGGCAGGAAGTGAGCGGGACTCAGCTCCCCTTAATCACCACCACCTCCCCGTGACCCGCCTCAATCACGCCTCTTTACAGTTGGGCAGAGCCGCCTGGGCCTCCTCAAACTTCCCTATCTGCACCTCATGATCACTGATAGGACTAATGGCGTTTGCTCGGTCCCCACCCTGGGCCCCGGAGTCCCAGGAGTCACGCAATCCCACGGGCCCAGGGTGGGGACCAGCCTCCTGCCCAGTGTGGTCTTGTTTGGCAGCAGCCCCTTCCTGGCAGCCACCTTAGCCCCTGGTCTCCCCAGGTACCAAGCAACCCGCTGTCTGCATCTGAGCTCCAGGGGCTTCAGACCCCTCCCAATAGCCACCTCCCTCACTCACCCACATTTCCCCCTCTGCAGCCACTGAGAATTTGCTGAGCACCTACTGCATACCAGATCCCGGTGCAGGGCAGCCACCTGAGAGCAGCAGTCACCAGCCAGAGCCAGGTGGCAGTGACACACTCAGATGAGATACTGAGGGGCACAGAGGAGAGGCCCGCTCAGCCAGCAGCAGCTGTGGCGTGTGTAGGGGCAAGGAAGGGCCTCTGGGGCATCGGCCTCTGCACAGAGCAGTGTGATGGCCAGACACACAGCTCTGGTGTCCACCTGGGAGCACGGTCACAGTCATTCCAGGCCACTTCTCACAGGTGGCAAAAGCCAGGTTGTGGCCATGCGGTTGCTGGCAGAGATGCTGGGCACCGCTGCAGCTTTGATAAACTTCCAATCCAAGGTCTCCTCCTGAGTCACAAGTTACTGTGCCCCTTTTTACAAAAGAGGCTTTGGAACCACAGCATGCCAGAGACCAGAGTTTTTAAATTCTCAGAGCAGAAAGGAGCGGCTTTCCCACACTATACCTCAGCCCGCAAAGACCAGCACGGCCATGGTGTCCCAGACCAGACACTGCTGGGCTCTGCAGGCAGCACCTGTCAATCTCCAAACTTCAAACTGATTGGGCCAGTCAGGGTCACCTAATATAGTGACTCCCAATCACTGTGCCTAGGGAATGCAAAGAGCCAATGGGCTTATCCATGAGTCACTTGCTATCCCTGAGGCCCTGCCTCCCACACGGGGGTGGGGGGTGGACAAGAAGCTGCTCCAAGCATTGCCTGGGCTGCCACCTGAGGAAGGACATGGTTTCTGGAGGAGCAGTCACTGACATCCACCCTAGAGAAATGTGTCTGTTCCCTCCACCCCTCCACGGTAGGGCATGGCGCACACTTGGCCTTGTGTCAGGACACCTCCAGGAAAGGAATTTGAAGAGCAGTTACTAAAGGAATTGTTGACAAAGGGGTGGGCGGGAAGTGGGGAGGTCACAGGGTAGAGTAGAACCTGCAGCCACTCACAGTCACAAAGTCACCAGGACACGGAAAGGGTCACAGCTGGGGGGAGAGCACAGCCAGTCAGGAGCCTGATCTGGGCCCCAAGAAGGAGCCAGCAAAGCCCAGCCCCTCTGTCCTCCCCTCTTCCTCCTGGGTGCATTCCTCTCACCAAAGCCAAATACCAGACAACAGGACACTGTGGATGCAAAGCAAGTAGAGAAGCCATGGAAGGTGTGAGGGGGCCCAAGAATCAGAGGGATCTTCCAGAAAAGTGGCAGCCTAGGGTGGCCCCAGAGTCTGAGCCCACCAGTCTAGGATAGGATCATCTGGGGCAGAGCCTGAGACAGGGATTTGGTGCAGTGGGTGGGAGATGGGTGGAAGATGGGAGGAGGCAGTCAGGAAGGAGACGGGGAAGGAGGAGAGCATGGTGCTATCTCATAACAAACACCCCAGATTGTCTAAGAGACATTTCCCATGCCTTAGGTCAGGGCTTGACTCTAGTGTCCTAATGGAGTTACCTTGGGGGGCTCTGAGGGGGCTGCCACAGAGACTCCGCCTCACACAGTCTGCCTAGGCAGATTTGTCTCCGAATGTCTCATGAGGCTGTATCAAAAAATGAGCTGGCACTGGGCATGGTGGCAACATGCTCTGATGGTTTAGGCTGCCTGGGAGGCTGAAACAGGAGGATCGTATTGGCCCAAGAAATCAAAACCAACCTGGCAATGCAGCAAGACCTTGCCTCAAAGAAAGATGGAAGGAAAGGCAGAGGGAGGGAAAAAGAGAAAACAAGATTGCACCATCTGCACCATCTGAAGGTTGGATTGGGCTGCAGGGTCTCCACCAATACAGCTCACACTCGGAGCTTCATGCTGGCATCTGCTCAAATTCCCAGCATGAGCACATTAGAGGGCAGGATCTTCAAGGAGGCAGTTAGGTTCAGTGAGGCCACGGAGATGGTCGTGAGCTCAAAGGACAAGCATCCTTACCCAAGGAGGACGAGATGCCGGTCACACACAGCATGTGGCCAGAACATCTGCCATTCACAGAGGGGCTTCTCCAGAAGCAGCCTGCGGGCTACATCTCAGACTTGGCCTCTGGGTCTGGGAGAGAATCTGACTCTGTTCCCTTCCCAGTGCCCACCCGGGGTACTGTGTGACATGCCAGTGTAGACCTCCCTGCCAGGGTCCCTGCCAAAGGCAGCTCCCTCCCCTAGAGTGGCATCAAGGAATCAGGTGGCTGTGGTGCAGCTCCAAGGGTTGGCTCCTGCCAGTGTGAGAGGCTTGAGTCCCAAACAAAAACCTAGAAGAGTGGGGCAGAGGCTTCAAGGCCTCCTGTGACCTAGGCCAGAAGTCCTGTTTTCATTTCCACGAGATCAAAGTGGTCAGCTATGCACACAAATGGATGCACGGGGGACAACCAAGAGGCCATGTTGGAGGTAGGCCACCACCCCAGCATCATCGCCACCTGGCATGTACGGGCATCAGCACTTTTTGGTGACAGTCAGTTGAAACTCAACGCTGGGCACACAGACCCCAGCCCTTTCCCACAGAGCATGTACTGGTTTTTAAGTTAATACAGAGATCAAATAAGGAGAGGTCAGTGCCAGCCAGAGGCCCAGGTAGCCAAAAGTGGCCCAGGAAAGGCTGATGTGTCAGTGGCAGCCAGGGAGGAGCTGTGTCCCAGTGGGACTCCAAGGAGGTGCCCCCCTGCCCCGGCTGTGTTAGGCAGCTTTGGGCCTCGCTGCTGTGGCCCAGGGCCTCCAGCCACGTGGCCAGGGACACTGAGCTGACCCTGCTGAGTGGCAAATGCCACCCAACAAGCACCTCAGCTCTGCACAGGCAGGGTATACCGAGAGCCACAAAGATCTCCAGAAACCATCAGTCTTTCACCTGGTGTAGGACTGAAGTCCAGGGAGAAAAGGGCTCCCCCAGACCGCTGGGACACTGGCAGTGCCCAGCACCCCTTGGGCTGGAGCCTGCACCCCTCAATATCCTCAAGTGACCTGGGTACAGAGGTCAGCCCTGTGGCTCAGAGAGGGGATGAGCTATCCCCGCTGTGGTGATACCAGGTGGTGGGGCCCACATTCCCACAGGTGTCTCTGGGTGAAGGGAGCAGGTGGCAGGGGTGGCAGGACTGGTGGCTGGAGCATGGGACCCGGCTGTCCTGGCCCTGGCACGAGCCCCCTGGTCCTGTTTAGTAATCCCTACACAGGCACAGGGAGGTGCCCCGAGCGGGAGGCATTATTTCCACACGCTGGGAGCTCAGCATCTCAGGATAAGGCCGCAGGGACCCAGGGGACCTAGCTCTGGTGCAAAGGCTCCTCTGACCGGGATCCACGTTGTGCAATGGGATGGGTCAAGGGTTTGCTGTCAGAGGCCCTGGTAAACAGTACCAGCTCCCAGGGTACAAGCGGAACATGGTGGTGTGGCAGCTACAGCGCAGGGCACTGGATGTACTCCATGTCCCGTGCTCCCAGCTCGCCTGAGATGGACGGGGAGGTCACTGCTCACTTTACAGACAGGGAAACTGAGGCCAGAGGCTGGGCAGGACTCACCCAAGTCTCAGGGTCACTGAGCACTTTCTCCACAGCAGCTCCCACTGGCCCCAGGGGCTTGGAGCCCCATTGGCTGGAGTTTCTTTGTGGTTGCCTCAGCCGCCCTTTGTAGCCCAGCCCGGTGTTAAACAAGTGGTCAGTGCCTCGAGTCCTGGCCTGTCTCTTGGCACCTGAGTGGCCTGGGTGAGGGTAAGGGTCAACATGGGGACGATCACCAGGACTGTCCCACAAGGCCACCTCTGAGGGTACATGGGCAGCCTTGGCTGACACTTGCCCACCTGCTGGGATGTTTTGTTTTGTTTTTTGAGAAGGGTCTCAATCTGTAGTTCAGGTTGAACTTGAAATCACAATGTAGCCCAGGCTGGTCCTGGACTCAAAGTGCTCCTCCTGTCTCGGCTTCCTAAGTGCTGGGATCACATCCCACCACTCTGCTGGCATTCTATAGCATTTAATGTTTTTTGTCCACAGGTAAAATTGTGTTTATCTACCATGTATGCCACGCCATTGTGAAGTACAGGTGTACACCGTGTAGAGTGGCTAAATCGAGTGCATGAACACATCACAGGGTTTTTAAACAGTTTATACGGTTGTCCTGAAATTGAAGCATTTGGGACACTGTGTCTGAGAGCTGAGTCCCATATGAGTCTAGGCCTCCAGTAGTCACTATGTCAGCCAGCCATTGTTGTAACAAAGTCCCTGAAACCATCAACTTACAAGCAGGAAAGGGTTGCACTGGCTCCGAGTTTCAGGACCCTGGTCTGTGGTCATGCGGCCTCCTTGCTTTGGGCCTGTGGCAGGGCAGCAATCACAGTGGAGCGCTGGGCCTAGGTGGCTGCTCAGCTTATGTGGCCGGCAGTGAGGAGAAAGCCAGGAAGGGGCAGAGTTCCAATATCCCCTCCAAGGCTGTGCCCCCAGTGACTTCATATCCTCCCAGTAGTCCTCCCTACACATGACATTTGGGTGACATTCAGTATCCAAACTGAATTTGCAGTTACCACGCTACAAATCTATGTCTGTGCCACACACAGAGCCTCGAAAACTCCAGCAGATGGCACAAGGCCCAGCACAAATATCACCACCTCTGAGAAGCCGTCCTTGATTCCAGTAGTCCCTGCAACCATGTTCTCATGTTGTGTCACCCAAAGCCCTGGACAGAGCAGTGTCGGCCTTTGTCACATTCAGGAGGCCAAGAAGGATCCAGGCCCAGCCTTCATGAGTCTCCTGGGCACCCTCTTGTGCCCCCCGGCTCTGCACTGGGCACCTGGTTCACCTCATCACCACCCCAACATCCTCCTGGTCCTGCTGCTCAGCCTGGGGCTCTCTCTCACTGGGGTGGGGGCAGGGAAGCTGCCTCCTCTCCTTCTTAAAACACTTCTCTTTTTTTTCACAATTTATTGATTGTAGAAAAAAACTGTTGGTTCCAAGTGGATTCATTTCAGAATGTGAAGTGAGAAACTAGAAATGAGATAAAGAATCCACTTCTACCTGACCATAGAGAGCTAAGCGCTGTTAGAACTCACCCACTTTTGTCTAAGAAGATATAGATGTGTATATATATATATACTTTTTTTGGTACCAGGAATTGAACTCACAACCTCACACTTGCCAGGCAGGTGCTTACGCCACTGAGCTAAATCCCCAGCCCACAGATGTAGCACTAGGTCCCCAGCACACCTAAGCCCAAGTATCGCTCAATCCTGGTGCCAATGGCTCTGGGGATAGCAAGGAGGTCAGGCTGGCAGCCTCCGAGGCTGCAGGTGGCAGGAGGCAGGAGGCAGGGTGTCCCACAAGTGGAAGTTTTGGCTGACTGAAGTGAGAGTGGCCTCCTCGGTGTCCCCACCTTCTCAGGGCCTCGCTGTGGAAGGACAGGGAAGAAGCTGGCTTTGGTCCCAGGGACAGGAGGTGCTGCCCAGCCCTGGGGCCTGGCGAGGGGCTAGGACATCGCTGTAAGCCCTGAGCCCTAGGTTCTGCATCCTGTCTAAGTTAGTGTCTGGGGGTTCCATCTGTGCCCCAAGTCGCCACTCACTGCCTGGCGACTCACAATGACCCCTCCACAGCAGGGCCTTGGTCTCAGTCACTGCTGAGCTCTGCAGGGCCGGCACACAGTAGGTTGTTAAATTCTCAGCAGTCAGGGAACAGCAGGTGGCTTCACCACAGGCGTCCCACCCTGCCTGGCTCTGTGGAGCCAGGCGCTCAGTGACCCCCAGGGACACTGACGAAACTCCATGCTGTAGACCAGTTGGGCAACCCAGCTGCAGGAGGGACAGTGGCACAGCCGCCTTGAGCAAGGCCAGTTGCTCCATCGCCGCATTCTTCGAGAGCTGACTGTGCCCATCCCCTGCTGGTGGCTGTTGAGTCACTGCTTCCCACTTCCAAGTTTCCGAGGGCACACAGGGCAGGGGGTGGGAGGACGGAGATGTGGCAAAGAGCCTGTCTGCGGCTTCACACACTGTGCCACACCCTGGACCCTGACCTGTGGTCCTGGGGGATCCTCACACCAGCCCGCGGGGAAACTGAGGCCTGGCGAGGTTAAGCCACTGGCCATAGCCACAGAGGAGCCACGATATGAACTCACGCTGCCAAGTCAGGAATCACTGCCGCTCCTGGCAAGTCCCCTCACCCCTGTAAGACTCGGTTTCTCCATCTGCAGAATCTTTGATTTGGACTGCGTCTCTGCTGCTTGGTTTGTGTACTGAGGGATTCTGGGATTGAACCCAGGGCCTCACACATGCCAGTCAACCCACACCTTGGCTCTGTGGTTTTACTTTTCTCTTTCTCCTTCTTCTTTTGTGGTCCTGGGGATGAACCCAGGGCTTTTGCCCAGAGCTACATCCCCAGTCCTTTTTATTTTGTATTTTGAGGTAGGATTTTGCTAAGTCACTAAGTTGCCCAGGCTAGGCTTGAACTTGTGGTTCTCCTGCCTCAGCCTCCTGAGTAACTGGCATGAAGGGTATTTGATGCAGCACCTGGCTCATTTTTGCTTTTCTCAGTGCTGAGCAGGGAGGCTCTGTAGGAAGAGAACCCTAAGACCTGCCAGAGGTGGTGACTGAAGGGCTCCAATGTCTTAATGTAGTCAGTCCAGCAGGCAGGTTTTACGGTTCATACATTACCCCTTGTTGAGCCGGGAACACTGCTTTATGAAGCAGGACCCACCCGGGCCACCCTCAGCATTGTTCTCTGACTTCCTGGGGTGGCAGCTCCACTCATTTCAGCTCTGCCCCTGCACATCTAGAAGGATGCCTGTGGGTGGCGTCTCTCCTCTACACCCCCAGCGTGTGTTGAGTGAATGAGTGTGGGAAGGACCCACCCTGGACTTGGCTGCCAGAGGTGGGCGCTGTGTCCTTGCTGAGGAGCCCCTGCCAGTTGCAGTGCAGGCACGGTGACCATCCCTCAGGCTGGTTGGGGTAAAAACAAAAGCCAAGTCTGAGCTGACAGGATGAAGCAGCCAATGTTCTCTGCCACCAGAATGTTCCACAGCAGTGGAAGACAAGCCGGAGTTCGAAGGGATGTGGGGGATGATGTAGGACACGTGTGGGCCCAGCCTGAGTCCGCTGGGTGGAGGGCGGGAACAGGGGAGAAGCTGTGGCTGGGAAGCCAGGAAGACTGGGGTGGACATGTTTCTTCTTCCTTTTTTTGGTTTTTTGAGAGAGGGACTTGCTGGTAGACCAGGCTGGCCTCTAGCTCCTGGTCATCCTCCTGCCTCAGCCTGCTGAGCGCTGGGATGACAGGCGTGCTCTACCACACCCAGCTGTAACTTCTTTCTTCTTTAAAAACTCCTGGCTGAGCTCCTAGAGCAGTCGGTCATCTCTCAGGACCAGGGCAATATCCTGTCTAGCAGCCCAGGGCGTTGGTTGAAAGGCCCCTGAAGGACAGTCTGAGGACAAGGGACACCCGATGGTGGTGCAGGCCAAGTGAGAGACGCATTGTCACAAAGCACTTCCTTTGCCAAACCTGGCCCCAAGTTACATTAATGAGACCCCAGGGGCCATGGCAGCCGCTACCCACATGCCTGGCTGGAGGTAACTAGTACTCACTAGGGACAGCATCAGGATCTGAACCCAGGACCAGCTAGCTCCACAGACCTTGCACTGTCCTGGCATGGTGCACAAGCCTGTGATCCCAGCACGTGGGAGGCTGAGGTTGGAGAATCACTGTGAGTTCAAGGCCAGCCTGAGCTACATAGAAAGCCAGCATACCACAGGCTGGAGAGCAGGCTGAGCAGGTGGTCACCATCCTCTCTGCCACCACAGGGGGAGGGACAGCCCTGGCCTGACACCTGGAGCCCCGCTCCCCACCTGGGCGTCTGCACGGCAGTCACGGTGGGGCAATAGGAGCATGAGCTTAGACACAGGTCCAGACAGTGCAGGGAAATTGACCTCTCACAGGAAACTGGCATGGCCTGACTCACACGGACCCCTCTGCAACACAGACTTGGGGACCTGGCTGCAGGAGACAGCAGGCTTCCCGTCCCACTGAGAGGAAGTGGGTGCTGGCGAGGGGGGGAACTTCCTCAGTTGGGGGCTGCACCATTTGTCAAAAGGAGAAAAATGATTTCTTTAAAGAAAGAAGAGCAAGTCCTGGCCTGAGTACCGAGGTCCACACCTGGTCTCAGCAGCTCTGTCCTGGAGCTCCTGGGGCCCTGGGGCTCCTCAGGGCTGGGTCTGCATCCCTGCATCATCGGGGACCCACCCCCAGGTCACCTGTAGCTCTGGGGACTCAGGGCAAGGATAGGGCATTGATACCGAGGTCTGCGCTCGTGGCCACGGTGGGGGTCATGGATAGCTTGGCTGCAGGGTCAGGCAAGAACCACTCTGAGACGCGGACTCCAGTGTCCCCAGGAGGCACCGCCAGCTGGCACCCACTCCCAGGTGCCCGTCGCGGACCTCCCGCTGTGGCACCCAGCCCTGCCCCTCCATGCCCTGTCTTCCACTCACACCAGTGCCTCAGCTCAGCCTTCTGGCCTCTGCTGCACACACCAGCCTCTTGCCACCATTTCTGTCAAACCCTGCATTTCCTGCAGCTGCTGTGTGTCACAGCTTGGTGCCTCCTGCTTGCTTTCCTGACTGGTGCTCTCCAGACCTCTGCCCCAGGTTTGTGTGGCACAAGAGGCACAGGTCTCGGAGGACCCAAGGAGACCGTGGTGTCCTAGTGCCAAGGACTTCTGTCTGGAGCTTTGTCTTCAGGCATTTTCAGACCACACATCTTTTTGTTCGTTGCTGGGGATAGAAGTCTGAGCTTCACACATTCTAGGCAAGCACTCTCCCGTTTAAAATACCTTTAGGTCCACAGATATAGGTCAGTGGGCACAGTGCCTTCCTGGCAAACAAGGCCTGAGTTTGATTCCCAGTACCATAAAATAAATAAATAAATAAATGACAAAATAAAATCAAATATCTTTAGCCAGACGAGTTGGCACATGAGTACAATGCCAGCACTCAGGAGGCTGAGGCAGAAAGATTGCCACACAGTAGAGGCCAGCCTGGGCTACGTAGTGAGACCTTGTCTCAAACAAACAAACAAACAAAAAACATCCTCATTGCCTTTAGGACATTCCCTCACCAAGTGGTGGCTGTGTGCAATGTCCCTGTGTGAGACTTTATGATGGTGTCACATTTGCCAGGCGTCCTCAGGGTGCCAACATTTCCTGTGGTTTCAGTAACTCGTTTCTCTGCCTGATAGTCCATGTATTCCAGCATTTTAAGATCTTAAGAGGGTTTTTTATTTTCTTGTATCGGAAATCGAACTCAAGACCTTGCTCTTGCCAGGCAGGCACTGTGCCACTGAGCTATATCCCTGGCCCCATTTTAAGAGGTTTTAATGAATAACTGCTGAATTTGTTCCAGGAAGCTGTTTTGTAAGCCCAGGAGCTATCTCGTAAATAATCTATCTATTTAGCATAGGAGGGGAGCAGGGGGAGCTGTGGGGAGGCAGCAGAGCCATCCTGCAGCCTGGGTCAGGCGCAGCTGGGCAGCGAGCAGATCGCAGAGGAGGACGTGGACGTCAGGCTGCCGGGCACAGGCTCAGGACAAATCCTGGGGAGACTGGATGGTTCCCTAGGAGCCACTGGAGGCCAATGAAAGGGGGTTGAAGACCAGTGCCCCAGGACACAAAGGTCTCACCTTTCTGGTCCCGGAGTCACTGTCACCTCTGTCCTCCTCTGCTCCTGGCTCAGCAGACACAGACCATCAGGTTGGCCCTGGCTGCTCTTCTTCCGTGTGGGATTCAGAGGTCGCTGGGGATACAGCAGCTCAGAGGGCAACAGGTGGACAAGGGACGAGGACCAGCCAGTGGAACTGTCAGACCCCAGTGACATCCGAGAATGCAGTGACATGAGACCCATGCCAGTGAGGCCTGCCCTCCACAGAAGTGTAAAGAGGAAGGGGAAATGCACGTCCACCCATGCGGAGGCTAGTGTGTGGGCGTCCAAGGCCCATTATCTGCTGTCGCCCAGAAAGTGGAAATCACCAGTCCAGCCACTGACAAGTGAGTGCAAAGAGTGGGATCTGGCCACGCGCTGCAGTGTTAGGCACCCATGAAAGGGGTGATGCAGTGCCACGTGCCACGTGGGTGACGCCCCCAAGCGTGCTGAGGCAGAGGACTGGTCACAAAGTCCATGTGATGCAGTGTCCGGTTATAGGAAATGTCTGCAACAGACAAATCCAGAGGCAGAAGGCAGATCAAGGCCAGAGGAAGGAGTACCAACAGGGTGGGCTTTGGGGCTGCTGAAAGTGCTCTATGATTGATCGCAATGATGGCTGAAAACTCTGGAAACATGCTAGTCAGGTACAGTGGCGTGTGCCTATAATCCCAGTACTCAGCAGGATGAGGCAGGAGGAATCCTGCAAGTTCAAGGCCAGTTTGAGCTATGTTCAAAGCCATCCCAGACTACATAATGTGAGACTCCATCTCAAAAACAAGAGAAAACCCTGTGAACGTACTAAAAGCTGCCATTGGTCTGTGAAGCGTAGGTCAGTATGGGTAAATAAATGAATAAAGAAATATTCTGTGTTCTTTATTCCTCTGCCCCAATAAAGGAGAATATTCTTTATTCTTATTATTTATTGATGGGCTCAAGTGTGGTGCCACCTACCATAATTCCAACACTTGGAAGGCTGAGGCAGAAAATCATACGTCTGAGATCTTGTCTCAAAACAAAACACAAATGGGGCATGGTAGTACATGCCTGTAAGGCCCAGCGCTTGGGAGCGTGAGACAGGAGGATCACTGTGAATTCGAGGCCAGCTTGAACTACATAGTGAGACCCTGTCTAAAAACAATACCAAAAAAGAGCCGGCAATATAACTCAGCCAAAAGGCCCTGGATTAAGGCTCGAAGTACCACAAAAGAAAATTTTAAGAGAAAAAAGAGATCACCAGTAATGACCCAGAGTGAGCCTGGTTCCCCATGGTCACCAGTTGCTGAAACCTACAGAGCAGTGAGACCCTGGTGGCAGCCATCAGGGGCACATGACCAGGGTCTCAGGCTGGAGCTGTGGGGCCCTGTGGGTTTGCTGCTCTACAACCACCCAGCCTGCTGTGTCCACACTTGCATGCAGGTGGGGACACTGGTGACAAAGGTGTGTGCTGTTTACCCTCAGCTAGCCCTCAGGATGCCGCGTCTAATTCAATCTCTCTGCCCCAAGGACCCTCTTGTCATCGGCCAGCCCTACCTGACAAGGGTGGCTGAAGTGTCACCTGCTCCTGCCATGAAGTGAGAACCCGGCCTTGCCCAAGGGTCAAGGCCACGGGGGGTGGGGGCAGGGCTGTGCCCCCAGGCTCCAGCTGGACAGGGAGTGCAGTGGGGGGCCATGCCCAGCAGGAAGGGGCAGAGGTAGCCAGGGCCACACCTGGGGGGTTGCCGGCAGAGTTGGGCTTCTGGAGGGCAAGATGAATGCTGATGGGAATGAGGGTGGCAGGAAGATGGGGCTTCTGCCCAGTGAACTCGGAGGAGGTGAGTGGGCTGATGTCTTGGCAGGGGGCTCAGTGGGGACCTACAATGCATGAGGCAGGACCAGGGTGTGCACAGGGTCAGCACCGCCTGGCACTGCGAGGCCCCAGATTTGATCCCCAGCACCATCAAAAACTGAATAGTGAGTTCATTCCCTGTTACAAAAAAAAAAAAAACTGAAAACAAGAAATCCCACAGAGGCTGGGTGTGGGGACCCTGGGATTCCCTTGCACATTCTTCCTCGGCTTCCTGTTGGGCTGCCCTCAAGTGAACAAGCGAGGTGTCAGTCACCTTGTTAGGTAAACTCATTGTTAAACTTCTTGTCATTGGTCCCAAAAAGAACCTTGTCCTTGCCAAGGACCGGGGTCATGGCTGCCGGCCTTAGGGCACACCTGTCACAACCAGGGTTCCCAGGGACACTTTGTGTCACCCTGCATCATAGATGAGCAGCCTGTGTGCCAGGAGGTCATGGCCCCAGGCCTCTATGTGCAGGGCATTCGCAAGCATCACTTGTCATCAGAAGGTGTCATCAATAGGACTGTCCCCAGCACTCTGCACCCAGCTCCTCAAATACTTCCTGGGTGGCCCCATCACCCAGGTCACAGGATGGTGTCATTCATTTAATCTCTCTTGCAGCCTGAAAACAAAGCAAACCATTGAAAAGTGGGAATTACAGGGATTGAGTGGGGATTGGTAAATCAGATTTACAAATCCCTTGGCCTAAATTGGACTCCTTCCTGGCGGGCCAGACAGAAAAAGTCCCCACCCAGCACTGCTGTGGTCCTTCCTCGGGCTGTGATGGACGAGACCCAGCCCTGTTCACACAGCACGGCACCAGGCTGGCCCCTGGAGGGCAGAGGAGGAGCGGCCTCTGGGACTGAAGGGAAGGGGCAGACCCCTGCTAGATTACAGGGTCCTGTAATGCTGAAACTCTAGTGCTGTCACCACCACCCCTACCCCACCCCCGTGGAAGGGCAGGGGTCACCTCAGAATTACCCATGTTCCCCATACAGTGGCTAAATGTGACAGTGCCCGAGCGCTTAAGGAAGCCCACCATCTGCTCACAGGAGTGTGCACCCACAGTCCCAGCCCCGCAGGGAGGAGGTGCAGGGCCTGGGACTGTTATGGGAAGGGCAGTCCCATTCCTGGCCAGAAGGGGCTCATGGGTTGGCCACTCCCAGGGGACATCCACAGGACCTTTACCCACAGCAGATTCTGTGACAAAGCACTGCCGGCACTGCCCCACTGGTCCCCCCAGGCCTGATGCCTGTTGCAGCAGGAGCCATGTGAGGGGCAGGGAAACCAAGGAGGCTCAGAGAGGCAAAGCCACCGGCCAGAGGTCACACAGTGAAATGGTAGAATCAGTTCTGAGATCTCCTGAGGGCCCACTCTTAATGCACAAGGTGCTGGTAAGTCCTCACGCTGAGAAGTCCCAAGGATCAACAAATGGGATCATACCAAATTAAAAAGCTTCTGACAGCAAAGCAAACCACCAACAAAGTGAAGAGACAACCTGCAGAATGGGAAAGGACATTACTGGCTGTTCCCTAGACAGAGGACTGATATCTAGATTACGTGAAGAACTCAATAGACCCCTTAAAATAAAAGACCTGAGTAAAATGGGCAAATGAAATGAGCAGATGCTTCTCAGAAGAAGTACAAACAGCTGATAAATACATGACAAAATGCCCAGAATCTCTGACCATTAGAGAAATTAAAGCAATGCTGAAATTCTACCTCACTCCAGAAAGAATGGCCACCATCAAGAAATCCAATAACAAATGCTGGCGAGATTGCAGAGGAAGTGACTCCATCTACACTGTCGGTGGCGGTGTAACCTAGTACAACCACTATGGGGATCAGTGTGGAGAGTCCTCAAAAACTGAAACTAGAAATTCCATTTAACCCAGTGATTTCCCTTCTAGGTGTCTTCCCAGAAGAGTTAAAGACAGCATATTACAGTGACGGTATAGCTGTGTTTATAGCAGCCTGTATGGCCATCCACAGATAAATGACCAAAGAAAATGTGGTCTTCAAACACTGTGGAGTACTACTCTGCCATAAAGAAGGGCAATCTTGAGTCATCTGTAGCAAAATGGATGCACCTTGAGACCATAATGTTAAGTGAAATAAATCAGACACACAAGCTTGAATTTCACATGGGTTCTTTTATATGAGAAATCTAAAGTATAAGTAAAGAGCAGAAGTAAAGACCACAGGAAGTAGGGAGATAGGTCTTTCTCAGATGAGAAAGGGATCAAGAGATGCAGGGAAGGGGAGGGATACGAAGGGAAGTGGAGATGTGTCCAGGCACCAGCACAAAGGGATGTGATCATTACGTGCTGCAAACGTGCACCAATAAAAGATAAAAATTGAAGAAGGGAAGAGATCGGTTCTGGGTGAGGGTACGGGGCTGTGATTCCTGGGCTGGGTCGCTCATGGGTCCACAACTGCCGCTTACAGGGGACAAGGCTTCCTGCAGTCCCAGTCCCAGGAAAGTCAGGCTGCGGCTCTGCCCATTTCAGCTGAGTCTCTGTGCTGTGGCGGTCAGGGGCCTCCGGAGCCAGTACCCTGGGGACTGAGCCTGGCTGAGGGCTGTCACTGCAGTGGGGCCCCTTCCTGGGGTGGGGAGCACTTCTGCCGTGGCAGCATGGGGGATGTTTGGTTTTAGACTTTTGGCACCTTCTTACTTTTTATTTTTAATTTTGAGATAGGTTTTTGCTAAGTTCTCCTGTCTCAGCCTCCCAGAATGCTGGGATGACAGGAGTGTGACATCACATTCCAATACAGTCTTTGTTTTATAGAGAGAAGAGCTAAAGGACAAGGCCGTCAACCACAAAACAGCCAGCAGAGGGGCTGGGGGCAGCTCAGTGGTAGAACACTTGCCTAGCCCCTTTTGATCCCTGGCACTGAATAAATAAATCATAGTCAACAGATAGGCTCTGGGATGCTCTCACCACCAAGAGGTGATAAAAGTTTGGGGTGACGGGTGAGCTTCCTAGCCTGAGTTGACCATTACACAACGTGTGTCCAGAGAATCCCGGCAGTATGTACAAGGTTCATCTCAATTTTTTAAAAGAACCAGGGAAAGGGAGGGTATCACTCTTACCCTGCTGTTTGAGAGCCTCGTACGGTGCTCTTAACGCACCACCTTATCCTGTGTTGCTTATTTTCCATTTTTCTAATAGTTTTCTGGTTCTCAGTCTTGGCAGCACTGTTGAAATAAATACTTGGGATGGGCAGCAGGTAACGGGATTTGAACCAGGGCTGTCATACTGAGCTATGTCTCCAGCCCTCTTTCATTTTTTGAGAGTCTGGCTAAGGCATGAGGTTGGGCTGGGCTGGAACTTGCAATTCTCCTGCTTCAGCCTCTCAGAGTGCTGGCATTGCAGGTGTGCCCAGTGCCCCAGCAGTGAGATGTTTTTAAGACTGCTACCTGGAGCGCACCCCTCCATCAGGCAGACCAGATGGAAGGGTCCTCACTGTTTCTGGGGCTCCCAAGAACTCCTAACCTGGTCTCCACATTCGGACAAGTGGGCAGCCGCAGGAAGAGCTGCAGGGCTAGAGGAGGAGGTGGCAGGAGCTGGTTCTTGTGCCTCCGCTGTCACTCCTATCTGTCTGTTTCTCCACCCCTGGCTCCGGGAGGAGGAGTCTCCGCCGCCGCCCCCTCCCCCACCTTGCGGGGCGGCCTGCGGGGAACAGTGCTGCTCCCGGAGAGCCCCCTTCGCCTCCTCTAGAAGCTGGAGAAACTCCAGCAACAGGGCTGGGGGGCATCTTAGGGGAGGGCGCTCGCCTGAACGTGCAAGGACCCGGGTTCCATGTCAGCGCCGCAGAAACGAGGGAAGGATGTGGAGAACCTGCGGGGTGACACCGACAGGTCACCCCAGTTGGCCCTGACCTCCTACTCAAGGACAGCCCGGGCGCCCCGCCCCTGCCTGGAGATCTCCTAGCAACATGTCAGTTTAAAAAGAGAAACGCTTTCTCATTGGCTGCTGGCTGCACTCAGTCTGGGTTTGGCTGGAAGGCACTTTCTCTGAGTATGGTTGAGGAAGAAAACTCTTACTCTTTCATGGATTCTTAGTCACCTGTACTACTTCCCTGTGAGTTGTCTGTTCCTAATCTACTAATTCACAACGACAAGTGTGGCTGCCAAGGGGATCGCATGCACGTGTCCCCGCACACATGGCTCCCTTGGGCTGCGCTGCTGCCACCCAACGCCAGATTCGAATCAGGACGAGGCAGGGTGTATCCGGGCTGGGGCTCCTGGACCCCCGCTGCCCCTGCCTCGGTATCCGCCTCTCCTTTCCTCCAGGGACCTGGCTACACTCTCATCTGCATCCCTGGCCTTGGCCTTGCCTGGGCTGCTTCTTCCTGGCTCCTCTGCCTGAGCCGCAGCGCGGCTGCCTGCTGCTCAACAAGGAGTCGCTGCTTGGGAGAAGGGGACTAGGGGTGGGGGCCTGCGACACCAGGCAGTCCCTGTTGGGGCGATGGCTCGAGGCTCCTGAGGGCTCGGCCCCTGCTCAGCTCTCGGTGCTCTGATTGCCTTAAGGCTGGCAGCCCCGGAGACAGCCTGCAAACGCCAGGGATCAGAACCCGCAGCCGGACTCCGGAGCAGAGTGGGGCTTGGGGCGTCTGGGGATTGCGGGGTGGGGAAGGGGGGGGGCGAGGTCTAGGAAGGTCCAGGAGCAGGAGAACAGTCAGGGTGGCTGGTGAGCACACTTGACTCCTCCTGCCAGGTCCCTTGGTGCCCCCATGGCCTCTGGCCTAGGCCAGGAGTCTTCCTGACCCACCTTCAGCCCTGCCAGGTGTCCCCTCACCCTCAGGACAGTACCTGAATTCCCAAGGACACCACTGAGCCCTGAGTGTTCTTGGCTGGTTTTGTTTTTCCTCCCTCCTCTCATCTTCATGTCCCTCTCTCTCCAGACAGGGTTAGCCTTGAACGCGGACTCAAGCTAACTTCCCGCCTCAGCCTCCCAAGTGCTGGGACTATAGGTGCAGACCACCACCCCTGGCTCCTGCCTGGTGGCTCTGCACACACTGTGTGTCCCTAGTCCCCTCATCCTGGAAGGCACCCTGACTTGGTCAACGCCTTTGCACCTGGCTCTGACATCCACTGAGTTGGCTTTCCAGAGCCTCAGAACAGCCCTCCATGTGAGTGTCCCTTCCACAGCGTCCCCCCTGCCAGGCCAGCGAAGCCTCTGTGGTCCCGATGGCCTTGGCTGTCCCTGACCTACAGCTCCATGCTGGCCAAAAGCCGAGTGGGCAGGGGCTCCCGGGCCTCCCAGGCCTGGTACCCAGATCCCAGCTCCTGTGGCCTCTGCGTCCCAGGAAGGGTGATATTGCGATCCCATGCTGCAGCAGGGACCTGAGCCCTAGCCCAGCCGTGCGCAGGCCTGGGTAGCGACGTGAGGCCTACACTGCTGGGTATTTCCATTAGAACAAAAACAGAAATGCAGGGGCCCCAAAGCTAACCAAGGTCTCACTCTGGGACCCCACTTCTGAGAGGGAGAGGACTTTAAACTTTAAGGGAAAGCTGTGTTCACACCAGGAATCATCACACTGGTGGGACTGCAAGTGAAATCAACATGGATGTCACCTTCGGCTCTTATCCAGCTGTGTGCCCTTTATCGAGTCACTTTACCTCTCTGGGCCTCGAAAATGGGAGGTTGTCTATATTGCTCAGTGAGTTGGCATGAAGACACAGACACCTTTTCCTTTCAGGATGGTGTAGGAAAGGGACATTGGACAAGGAGCGGGGGGACAGAACGCCTGCTGGCCAGACAATGCTCCTAGACAAACAGCCGCTTCCTCCGTTAATGAGTCCTGTGGAATGCAGATGAGATTTTTTTCCTCCTCCTTTTTGCTGATTAAGTTCCCCCAAAACCCCCTTAAGAATTTTAATAAGAAATGCAAAAATCAACAAAAGTCCAGCAAAGCCTTTCCTGTTATTAAATAAAGGGAAAGTAAATATTGCAAATTAGACATATTTCATAAGAGGATGTTTTGTTTGGGCTAAAAAAAAATGAGAAAGAAAAGAAAAGGCTATTTGCTTTCTGGCAGCAAATACATTTCTTTGCTGAAGTTTGGTTTCAAATTTGATGACTGGGACATTATTCCTGGTTTGCCTGGAATTCAAGCCTTTTGACATCTGACACGGGAAAGCTGGGTTTCAGGCTAGCCAGGCCTCTCCTCCACTCGGTCCTGTGACCCAGGACCGAGCTTCTTCAGCCCCCAGGAAACCGGGTCACACACAAGACAAAAGCAACTCGGAACCAAGGAGACTTCATGTGGTTCTGAGACAAAGAGGCGAGAGAAAAATAAAACACAAAAGGTTCTGCTGGTCTCCTTTTTAGGGTAAGAGAGGAGACCCTAAAACACAGCACAGTAACACAGCATCAGCCCTGACAAAGGGCCTGGTGGCTGAAGGACCCCAGGTTTAAATCTACTTGTGCCATTTCAGGCCTGGGTTACCTGGGGTAAACTACTTAATTTCTCTCTCATTTTCCTCATCTTTAAAATGGGAAGAATAAAAGTATTTACTAAAAGAGATGTAGTAAGGGATGAAAGAGTGGGGAAATCAGTCCAGAAAAGTAAGGTGCTCTGACAGGAATGGTGGTACATGCCTGGAATCCCAGCACTTGGAGGCTGAGGCAGGAGGACAGCTGTGAGTTCCAAGTCAGCCCTGGGATACGTAGTGAGTTCAAGGCCAGCCTGCACTGCGCAGCAAGTCAAAAGACAAAAACAGAAAGAAGAGAAAAAGAAAGAAAAAAGACACACGCACCTCATAAAATGTGTGTAAAGGGACAGACAGGGAGGGGGGGAAGGGAGGGCAGAGTGACATGTGGCTCAGCGATGGTGACTGCGCTGGAAAGGAGACCTTCCAGGTGCCAGTGAGGTGCACCATACCCATCCCATGCACACGCAGCACGCCACAGAGGCCTGCCCACAGGGCTGCCACTGAGCACACATTGCTGTGCAGTGCTTGATGGTGCCTGGCAGCCTCCCGTTCCTGTAGGCGACAGGACTTTATGGAGAGAAGAGTGCTGACTCAATTTCACACGCCTGTCACCCCTGCCCAGGGGGACAGAAAAGACCACAGTGAGAATCACCCTTGATTTCCACTTGGAGTCCTGGTGCTAGAGAGTAGGCAAAGCCACCAAGCACACTGGTGAGAGGTGTCCAAGGCTAGTGGGGTGCTACACACCTGTCATCCTAACACTGTGGGAGGCTGAAGCAGAAGGATCTCAGGTTCGAGACCCATCTGGCAATTTAAAGACTTCGTGAGACCCTGTGTCAACCAAAAGGGGGCTGGAGGAGCAGCTCACTGCTAAGGCCTTGCATTCCATCCCCAGTACCAAGAGAAAAGAATGTAACTGTTACCTATATTCCCACGGCTTCTGGTTTATTTAAGAAATAAAGCAGGAGAGATAAAGCTGAGACCTCCTTATCTACTAAACAAAGTCCCGGAGAGAACTAACAGTTTAGGTGCTCAGACTTCTGAGGTCTTTAAGATAATTTAACATAGCTATCTGTACATCCAATACCTGGTATTTTGCGTGTATTTTATTTTATTTTATTTTTATTTATTTTATTTACTTTGGTGGGGTACCAGGGATCAAACTCATGACCTCATGTTTGGCAGGCAGGTGCTTATGCCACTGAGCTAAACCCACAGACCCTTGTGTGTATTTTAAACTACATGCATGGTGTCGTATGATTCACACAACATGTGCACCTTGACTTCACCCATTTTTAAATTTTATCGCTTTTTTTCATATGAGGAATTGAACCTAGGGAGCTCTGAGCTATCTCCCTGTGCCCCCTCCCTAACACTTTTTATTTTATTTTGAGACAGGGTCTCACTAAGTTGCCAAGAATGACCTCCAATCTGGGAATCATCCTACCTCAGCCTCCTAGGTACCTGGGATTACAGGCATGTGCCACCATACTGGCCAAATTCATTCCTTTCAACTGCTGTATAGCATTCTTCTGTGCGGCCGTTCTACCTTACATTCTATATATCTACCCTTCAGGCAGGGACATTTAGGTTGTTTTCTTTTCCTTTTTTTTTTTTTTAATAGGGTTTGATTAAATAAAAAAACCTTTGCTAAGTGTCTGTTTCGAAACACTTGCCCAAGTTTCTCCAGAAGCCTGGTACAGAGCCAGCATCCTCAGACCCAGACCCCTTAGTGGGCGCCCCTGGTAGGGAGTGGGCTGTCTCCCCAGCACAGCCAGGTGCAGAGACGGTGCCCAGCCCTTGCACAGGGTTCTGAGCCGGGACAACGCAGGGACCCAGCGGACCCACCTCTCAGCACGTGGTGTCTCCTCACCCCCCAGCCTGGTCCATGTCTTCTCAGATCCGCAGTTTCCATGCCAGTGACCCAGGAGCTGATGGGGCTTCTAGACTGGCGTAGACAGGACAGTGTGAGCCCGCTCTACCCTCTCCTGCATGCCCTGCAGAGTTGAGGCAGTACCTAGGGTTAGTGTCTGCAGTCGGCTGAGCAGGACGAGGTCCCTGATCTCACTTTGTCCCGCAGGCTTTGCCCTTTATTTTTGGTCGAGGATGCTGGCTTTAACTGCTTCCTGGGGACCCTGTCCTCCTTTTCAATCTGAAAAGCAGTGTCCAGGAGCCTCGTTCGTTTAAATCTGCTGAAATGTCTCCTTCTGGTGGCCCTTCTCAGGTACTGCAGGGCTTGGCCTGTCTCAGGAAATCAGTGGGGCAACAGCCCAGCCCAGCTCAGAAAGGCTGGTGGCTCCCCATTGTCTGCGGGGTAAAGTCCAGAAGCCAAGCCGGAACGAACTCCTGCAGATTGGGCCCCACCTAAGGGACCTTATCAGGTTTGACTGCCAGCCCCACCTGGCTGGCCCGCTCCTCCCCGCTGCAGGACCTCAGAGCCCAGCTTTGCCGGTGGGTAGCAAATGGCTCCATGCCACCCCTCCTCTCTCCACCTTCCAGGCTAAGATGATGGTCCACCTCTTCAGGGAAGCCCCTCAGGTCCTGCACCCCTCATGATGTTGTCAGTCATTTTTCTATTTCTACGTGGAATGCAAGGTCCTCTCCTGAGTCCAGCATGATGGGTTACAGGGACCCCAAGCCCAGGAGTCCTCAGACTGAGGCCCTCTCTGGCCTCTGCTATTGCCCAAGAGATCATGGGCAAACAAGGTAGCGCACCTGGAGACAAGCAATGACAGTCTCACAAGCCTGTTATGGGGCAGGGACAGTGGATGCACAGTGGCTGGCACGCGGTAAGCACTCGGTAAACTGACAGTACCAACACTGAGACACAGGTGACATACCAACAGAGAGACACAGGTGAAGCACTGCACTTCATCCCCCAGCACTGCAAAGAACAGGAAAGGAAACAGTCATCCAGGTAAACCTGAATTTCAAATGAACTTTTTTTTTTCTTGGGCAGGGTCTCACTGTCCAAGAAAGGCTGACCTTGAACTCTCAGAGATCCTCCTATCTCAGCTTCCCACATACTGGGATTCCAGGTGGTCACCAGCATGCCTGGCAAACAACTTTTTCTTTTTGTGGTGCTGGGGATTGAACTCAGGACCTTGTGCATGCAAGGCAAGAGTTCTACCACTGAGCCACATCCCCAGCCCAAATAACTGTTTTTTAACTGCATATCCTGTGTAGAACCACTACATATAATTGCATATCCTGTATAGAACCACTACACAGTGGCTCTGTGTCTCGTGTCACAGACAAACAGCATGAAGGATGACTGTCCCCCTTTAGAGATCTCAGTATTATAACTGGATACATAGGTAGTTTCCATCCTTCCTCTTCTCAGGTTCTTTATTTGCAATTCACCCCCTCACAAAAAATTGCTGGTGACCTCAGAGCCAGTGCCTGACACTTGTAGTCCTTTGCATACACAGCCTGGCCTGGCCAAGAACCCTAGTCACCCAGTGCACACACCCCCTCATCTCATTCTTAACATAAACAAGTGCACTTTATGGGCTCCCATCCTGGCCACCCGCTCTGTGCTTTTGCTGGTGACTGAGCTGTTTTTCAAGGACCCAAGCTGAGTGAGGAGGGCTGCCCAGAAGCTGTGCCTCTCTGGAGGAAGGTCGGGGTTAAATAAGCTGCCCTTGGGTGACAGTTGCTGGGCTGTTGGCTGGGAGTTCCACGTCAGTGAATCAACAATTGATGTTATATAAGATGGCTTTAAATAGAAACCTGGAGAACAAGGCCGGGCATTGATCAGGTGATGGAAATGCTTCGATCAGAGGTACCCAGGAACCCAGCCCATGTTGCCCCTGGGAGCAGCAGGGCCATGTTTGCTGTCTGTGATTCAGCAACTTTAGGGCAGGACTGTCTCAAACAATGAGAATCGACTATTCGATTCTGCCACACACATAGATACGCTATACACCTATGTACTAAGCTAAGTAAGCCCCTGTCTACCAGAAATACACTCAAAGAGCTACAGGGAATTTTCTGTGACGTTTGTAGTATATGTTTCTGGAGTGCAATATATGTCTCTGGAGTGGTTCTTTGCTTGTTTGTTTCGAGACAGGGTCTTACTACTTAGTGCAGGCTGGCCTTGAATTCATTATGTAGCTGGGGCTGGCCTTTGAATTGTTAATCCTCCTGCCTCAGCCTCCCAAGTACTGGGATTACAGGCATGTGCCACCACACCTGGGACTGTTTTGAAAATACTCTAGTGTGGCTTGTGTCTATAGCTGCAGCTACTCAAGAAGCTGAGGCAGGAGTTCACCCAAGTCCAACAATTTGAGACCATCTTGGGCAACACAGTGAGTCCCTGTCTCAAAACTGTAACTACTCCAGTTTGGAAATAAAAATGTGTATTTGGAGAGTGTAAAAGAAACAAGATACCAAAGACCAAAGGTTGTGCAAATGGTGACTTATAAGAGTACTTTCCTTGCTTTCCTGTGTGTTCGAAAGTGACGTAACCAAAGGTTTGCAATGCAGACACAAGAGAAAGTCCTGGGAAGAACTTTCTGTTTGTTGCCATTTCCTCTGGCCCCTCTGTGACGACAGGGCTCAGGGTGACACCTTGACATTCAGTAAGAGGCCAAGCTCTGTCTCAGCCCCATTCAGACTTGCCATTACCTTGCCCATGACTGCGTTCAGATAAATGAGGAAGCCGAATGGACGACCTCTGAGACTCTTGCCTTGTTAAAGCCCTCTAGTTCCAAACCCAGTATGGGCTGCGTCTCTAACCTGAAAACCCCAACTGCACCAAAATCAGAGATAAATTTTTACACTTGAACTCCTGTGATGGGTCACGGTCAAAATGCAGGGGCCCTGAAAATACTGTTCTGGCTATGTGTATGGAGGAGATATGTGTGAAAGAAATGAATTTCATGTGTAGACCAGGTTGGCATTCCCAAAATATCTCATCCTGTATTTACAAAGATTCCAAAATCTAAAATACCTCTGGCCCCAAGCATTTCAGAACAGAGGTGCCCAGCCCTTCCTTCTGAGGTTGGTTTGCCGGGGCTCAGCATTGCCTCCAGCTGGCCCATCCACCCTCACCACCAACTGGGTTGGGTGTGCTTTGAGGGTGGCCTCTAAGAGGCCTGCGCTCAGGGTGGTGGGGCTTTGTGGAGGTCGTCAGGCCAGCAGGGGGCGCTGCCCTGGGAAGGGAACCCTATTGTCCAGTTTGGTTCTCAAGAGCAGGAGCAGACAAGTCCAACCCCTGAACAGCTCTCTGCCTCTCAACGTGCCTCCCATCCACCATGCAGTAGGCCAGGCGAGGTGGACGCTTTACCCTTGAATATTCAGCACGGTGACCTAAATAAGCCTCCTTACCACATTTCCCAGCTCCCCATATTTTGTTGGAGCAATGGGAAACAGGCTAAGGTTGAGTGCAGTGAATACACAGGTAATCCCAGTAGTCAGGAGGCTGAGGCAGGACGATCCTATATTCGAGTCCTGCAAGGGAAATTTAGAAAGACCGTCTCAAAATAAAGTAAAAAAAGGAGCTGGGAATGTAGCTAGCTCACTGCGAAGGCCCTGGCTTCTGTCCCACAAGGGAAGTGAGAGAGACAGAGACAGACAGACAGACAGACAGAGACAGAAGAGTAAGAGGCGGAAGAACTCTTGGATTTTGCTTTATCTGAGGCCTGTGCTCCCTGGACTAGCAGTCAAGGCCCACGAGGGCTAAGCACCCCGTGGGCGCCACCGTGTGATCTTGTTCTCCAAAGAGCTCCGGGACCGTTGAGAAAGAGCAGGAAACTGGGACAACACAGGCTGAGCCAGATAATGCAGAACGCAGAGGACGGTCACTTAAGCAGGTGTCCCAGATCGAGTGAGTGCTGAGGTGACACCTGAAAGACAACCAGAAACGACACCAGCAGAGGGGAGAAGAATGCTTCCCTCGGAGGCACAGGGCGTGCAAAGGCCCAGGGGCAAGGAAGGTTGGAGAAGGCCCCACCCAGTGCCCCCTGTCACCCTCCTTGCGACCTTTTCCTTCCTGCCCACTTGGGAAGGCATCTGTAGCTTGTGAGGGCTGCTCTACTCCAACAGGAATGAGGGGCTGTCACACTTCCAGTCACTCCGAGTCCCGGGCCATCCTCTTCTAGGTGGAAGCCACAATATTCTGGAGTCCTCTGGGTCCCCAAATGACTCACACAGCGGCAGCGGTGGTGGGGACCCAGGTCGAGCTGATGCTCCACATTCGGGTCTGGGCAGGGTTTCGGGAGGGGGCGCCATTGCATTATCCCTGCAGCACAGCCCTTTACACCGCAGGTTCCCAGGCCCGGGTCACGGGGCACAGGCTGAGGTCAGGATCCCCAGGCCGATGACTTTGGATGCAGGGCAGTGGCAACCCCAAAGGTACTGACGCCACCACCCACGTGACTTTGCGACACGGGACAGGTAGTTCCGCTTCTCCTCTGTAAAAGGAGTAACCAAGACCTGCCCAGTACAGAACCCAGGACCAACCTGCCCCGCCTCCCAGCCCGTGGAGGACCAGCCCACACACCAAACCCGTCCTGGAGCCTTGCGCAGGCGCACTCCAGAAGACTCGGCCGGGCGGCCCTCGCCTCTGCGGCTGCGCACTGGGCTGGTTTTGCGGCCTCGCTGCTTGACGGCAGCTGGTGTGGTGTTGCCGGGTAACAGCGAGCGCGTGGACTGAGTCTGGTGAGATTTCTAGGGCGCGGAGAGGCCAGGCCGGGACTGGATAGGACTGGGGCCTGCAGGGTAGGCGCGGGTCTCCAGATGACCCCCTGCCACAGAGTGGGCGGGGAAGGGCTCGACGTCTCCCCGAGCTGGGGCTACGGAGGAGGGACCAGGGACAAGTGGCTGCCTTGGCTGGGGGAGGCGTGTGGGCTCCCGGCCCGAGTATCTGCCAGGAGTCGGCACCGGGAGAGAATCCAAGAGCAGCTCAGTAAATATGCGGACTGCACGCGTTTCAATGTTAGGCGGGTCCACTTTGGGGACAGGAAAGTGACAGACCCTACAGGCGCATGCCCCTGAGGCGCCGTAATCTACGGTGTGTGGGCTGGGGTGCAGCTCGTAGGTGGAGCCGGTGGAGCACGCGCGAGCCCCTCGTGTGATCTCCAGCATCGAGAGCCAGACACCCAGCCCGCGCCCAGACTCCTGATACCCACCGAGCCTCTCCTGAGCATCGATTTCGTGGCTTCCTTAGGTCTTGCCACCCCGCACTGTCTCATTTTGTTCTGTGTGAGATAAAGATAGTCGTTGTCACCTGTCACCCGATCGCATGTGGCACTCGGGGTCTGGAGTCCTTCCCTACCTGTGATGAGGAGATTTCATTTTGTTCGCGTTCCCCTTCTCCCGTCATGTTCTTCTGCTGTCATGGCACTGAGGGCAGATGCGGAGGGCGTTAGGTGCAGGCCTTTCTCTACTGCCTTGCCTTCCAACTTCAGCAGGAAATCAGTCTTTTCTTTCCGTTTGTTTCCTTTTCCTTGAAACAGGGTATCGATACGTAGTCCAGGTGGCCTTGAATTCACTATGTAGCACCAGCTGGTTGAGACCTGGCTGAGATCCTCCTGCCTCTGCCTCCTGCTGGGATTACAGGTGTGCACACCACGCCAGGCTCAGCATGAAAGACTTTTTATCAAGCTTTCTGTGTTGAGTTTTACCCCCTGGAAAGGGAACTGCTTTGTGAGACAGTTCCTTTCGATCTTCAGAAAGCTGATGTTGGTATCCATGAAGCCAGTCTTTAAAAAAAAAGGAAAATTAGGGCTGGGGATTTAGCTCAGCAGCATAAGCGCCTGCCTTGCAAACACATGGTCGTGAATTTGATCCCCGGTACCAAAAAAAAAAAAAAAATTATATATATATATATAGAGAGAGAGAGAGAGAGAGTAATAAATAAATGCAATTAATGTAAACATAATATTAAAAATATATAATTAACATAATTGATTATTTACAGTACTGAGAGTTGAACCCAGGGCCATCACATTGAGCTACATCCCCTGGCCTTTTTTTACTTTTTGGGACAGTATAATCCCATTCTTATATAGCCTGGAAGATGCTTGCTGAATTGTTTAAAATAATAGCTTTATATCATCCCAAGATGTATCTTTCCATAAAATATCATTTTTAAAACATACAATTCAGTAGGATTCACAGAATTATATAGTTGTCACCTTTGCTACAATCTAATTTTAGAACATTTTCTTCAGCACCAAAATAAACCCCATGTTTGTTAACAGTCACTCCCATTGTCTCCCCTTCCAGCAACGCCCAGCTGGGATGTTTCATATTAGTGATCTCATCAGTGGTCCTTTGTATCTGGAATCTTCACTCACTATAATGCTTTGAGGGCTCCTCTGTTGTAAAGTGTAGCAGAGCTTACACCTTTTTTGTGGCTAAGGTTCCGCTGTGGGGGTAGATCAGGGTTTGTTGACCAGCCACCTGTGGATAGATAGTTGCATGGAATCAGCTTTGTAGCTGAATAACATCAGCTGTAAGCATTCATGCACAAACTTTTTTCCATGAACTGTGCCAAGGAGTGAAATTGTGGCGTCCTGCAGTAGCTCAGTGTTTGGCATTTCAAGAACTTGCCAAACTGTTCTCTAATGCCATCTGATTTGAAGAACTGGGCTCAGAAAGCTTACACAAGTGTGCAAGGTCACAGGGTGACAAGGATGATTTTCTCACATGCACTTGGCTGGAGAACAGTTGTCCCTCTGGATCCACGAGTGAATTGGTTCCAAGACTTACCACTGATACCCGGATGTAAGGGTGTTCACGCCCCAGTGTAAAATGGCACAGTACTTGCACACAGCCTCATCTTCATGTACCTGTGTCATCATCTCAGATTCCTCTACCTAAGATGATGCAAGTGCTCTGAGAATATTGTTACACCGTAAAGTTTAGGGAATAAGGAAAAGGGGAAAATGTCTATATATAACTAGCATGGAAGCAGTTTTTCTGCATATCATCTCCCATTGTTGAACCCCCAGATACAAAGCCTGCAAATAAGGGGCCAGCTGAACACATTCTGTTGGTTCTCTTTTCTGACTGACTATAACAAATAAACAAGTTTTATAAAGAAATGGTTAATATTTACCAAGAACGCTTTCGATCATAGAAATGGAAAATATTTATGATACTATAGACAGTGCCAGTATACACTTCAGAGACGCTAATCCCTCAGCTTACAAACTTAATTCTTTCCATGATTCTGGGTGCAAACCAAATTGGATGAGAACCAAATCCAATTTCCCCATAAGGTCAACGCTGACCCTAACCACTGAATTTGATCCTGGGAGCCGATGGACCCAATGTTTTGGATGTAGTCAAGGCCTTTTTGGAATGCAGAGTATTCACTAGATTTAATTTGCTAACTTGGCTTCATCTTGTGTCCTGTGACCACAGGGAGCCTTGAATGTCCTCAGGAAACATGGTTGGCTGAGTGAATCCAGGGACAAAGTCCCGGCAGGCAGAGATCCAGGGCCCCTCGCTCCCTGGAGACTTCATGCTGCGGCTTGGGACTCATCCCTTGGCAACACTATCTCCTTTCCATGGAAATACTTTGCCCGCCTCGCTGGGAGCTGTGGGCCTAAGATGCTTTCAGTGATGTGTTCGTGCAGCGTGTTCTTGTGACTCCCTGTCCTCTGGTTAATGACTTCATAAAGATCCTGTTTTCCCCACAGACTGCAGCAGCCCTTTCCAAGACTGCATGTAAATGATCAGTGTGTCGGTAGCTGTTTGTTGAAAGAGCTCTTGCCCTTGAGGGATGGCAGAAGCTGTGTTCCGTGCGCCAAAGAGGAAAAGAAGAGTGTATGAGAGCTATGAGTCTCCTCTGCCGATCCTGTTTGGCCAGGACCTTGGTCCTCAGAAGGAATTAAGAGTATTCCGTGCTGAGATGATCAACAATCACGTGATTGTGAGGAGCCCGGCAGACATGGAGCAGCTATATGGGAAAGTAAGTGTCAGCAACACCCCTTTCTCCCAGCTTGCCAGCTTGGTCCTACACATTTGGCAGGTGCTTGAAGCTGCATGTTGTGGGAGTAGTAGGCTTCGTGGGAGCCACTTTACCCCAGCCTGTACTGTGGTGATTAAAAGCAGCACAAAGGTGCCACTCACAGAAATGTGCTATGAAACCACCAAGCATCCCCTGTCCCCCACCCCACTGCTCCAGGTTCATTCGTGCTCCTGGACCAGTCAGCTGAGACTTCTGAGCGCCCACTTCCTACCTGCTCTCTCCTGGCTAGGGGCATCTTAGATGGGGGCAAGGTCTGTTTTTTACTGTTTTCTAGCAATGATGGGCTGGGTTGAGATTGGTAGCTCACTCATTCCTTTGCCCTGAAGCTCATTTACCAGTAGGGGTATTTAAAAAACAGCTTGATTGAGTTCTGATTTACAACAATAAAGCTCGTCCTCTGTCCATGCACAATTCAATGGTTATCTTAAATTTAGAGAGGGTGCAACCACCACAACTGCGCAGTTTTAATATTTTGGGTTTTGGGGAAGTAAACCAAGGGCCTGGCACTGTGATACCAAGCTATGCCCCTGACCCCACGATCCAGTGTTAGGATGGTCCCTTTGCCACAGAGAGCTCCTTTGCCTGTCAAACTGGGTCCCAGCTCCTGCTCACAGCCTGAGGCACATAGTAAGCGGCCTCCGCTCACCTTCCCTGTGCCCTCTCCAGAGACTGTAGGGGAGTGCCTTTGGGGGTGAGCACAGACACTGTCCCCCCATGGCTCAATGGCGAGGTCTTCATTTGCACCCCCTATCAAGCAAGAGTCTATAAATGCCATGTACTTTGTTTGTTTTGGCTGTTAGATCTACAGGGAGGGTGAAGGGTTTTTATTTTATTTTTATTTCATTTTTCTGAGGCCCAGACAGGAGGATCACAAGATTGCGCCCAGTCTCTGAGACACTGTCTCAAAATAAAGAATTTTTAAAGGACTAGGGGTGGAGCTTAGTGCAAGGTTGAGTCCCCGGTGACAAAAATAGTGTGGGTAACAACGTGTTGCTTTTGGAATCAGCCCCAAGGGAGGAGCACTTCAATTCTGGGGCACAGAGGGCCTGGGCAGCGTTGTCTCTGGGGCTAACAAGACACACTGCAAGCTTCCTTTGCTCCTCTAAAGGGCGGAGTCACAGAAAACGTGAATCATGAATAATCATGGACAACCAAGAAAAGAGGGGTGAGCCACTCGTGACCCCAACAGTTGCGTTCTGCTGTTTCTGGGAGATGCATCTAACCACCAACTAATTGCTTCCTCTCTTCCCGGAAGGGTTATTTTGGAAAAGGCACTCTCTCAAGAAGCCGTCCAAACTTTTCCGTGTCGGACCCGCAGCTGGTTGCAAAATGGAAAGGTAAATGCATGCATTCTTCAATGCTTTCTGGCACATTAGCACTTTGGGATCTCACCTCTCAGATACTAAAGTTGCAGAGGAGTAACATGCACGTTGGAAATTTCCATTTCTGGCACCATGAAAAACAGGGAAAAGTAAAGAATAAAAGAAGTGGTTTCATCTGGTTATGATATAATTAGATAAGATTTTTAAGAGATTTTTATTATAAGAAAATATTCATTGTCAAAATGGGTTCACAGTTCAGCAAGGAAGTGCAGAAGTCTAACAGGTCCCGTGCCAGGGCCCTGGGAAATGCACTTCTATGGGTAGCTGGTGGGAGTCAGTGGTGCAGCCCCCTCCAGAGGAGAATCTAGCGAAGTCCACAAAACCATGTATCATTCCGTTTCCTTTTTCCCCATTCCTATCTCCTCAGTCCCTGGTAACTTTTATGAGTTTCCTCTTGATATTTCTATATAAGAGGACTCATGCAATAGTTGTCCTTTTGTGTCTGGCTTCTTTTGCTTAGCACAGTGTTTTTAAGGTTTGTCTGTGCTATGGCACATACCAGAACTTCATTCCTTTCCATGACTGAATAATATTCCATGATATGATCAGACTGCCTTTGTTTATCCATACATCTGCTAATGGACAGTTAGGTTGTGTTTATACATCTTGGCTGTAATGTTGTGGCCATTGGCCTATAGATACCTGTTTGAGTCTCTCTTTTCAGTTCTTTTTCATGTATACCCAGAAGTAGAATTACTAAGTCATATGGTTGTGCTGTTTAACTTATTTTGTGAACCCAGGAACTTTTGAATGCTAGGCTGGCACTCTGTCACTCTTCCCCAATCCCCACATTTAACTTTTTAACTTTATTTTTATTTTTACTTATTTATTTTATTTAACTTTATTTTTAACTTTTTTATTTTGCTTTTGTTTGTTTGTTTGTTTGTTTTTGAGACAAGCAGGCCTCAAACTTATGATGTGCTTTCTCAGCCTCCCAAGTGCTGGGATCACAGCTGTGCGCCATCGCACATGGCTGTGTTTAACTTCTTAAGGAACAACTTGTTTACCACAATGTCTGCACTGTTGTACCTCCCCCTCAGCCGTGCACAAGCCTTGCCAACCTTTGCTTGCTTACTTTCTAAATAGTAATCATCCTGGGCTGGGATGGAGCTCAGTGCAGAGCATTCAGCTACCAGGTATGAGCCCTGGGTCTGATTCTCTGTGTTGGCCCGCACCCGCTAAAACAGCTCCTCTTAATGCGTCTTAAGTGGTTAAGTTTTTGTTGTTGCAGTTTGTTTTTGTTTTTACTCACATGGGGTCTTGCTAAGTTATTCAGTTTGGTCTCAAACTTGCCATCCTCCTGCTTCGGCCTTAGCATTCTGAGTAGCTGGATGACAAGTGTGTGCCACTGTACCCAGGTAAGACTTTTAATTTTAATGAAGTCTGGGTTATCTGCTTTGTGTGTCATTGCTTGTGCTTTTGGTACCATTTTTAAGAAACCACTGTCAAACCCAGGCTTTAACCTGTTTCTTCTGAGTTTATGGTTTTAGTTCTTCGCATTTGGTCTTCTTGTAGTGAGGGTCCAGCTTCATTGTGCCTGGAGGTATGCAGTTACACGCTTTGTTTTTCACCAGCATCCCAACTTCCTGGAACGCGTCTTCAAGATGCACTGGCAGCAACAGGACAGGAAGTAGCGGAAGGCTGCTTTTGGCAGCACTGTTTGTGAAGTTCAGCGGCTGGGAGTGACCTGACGCCCAGCAGAAGGGTGCCTGCTGTAGGGCACAGGCAGGAAGGTGAAGGGTTCTGTGAGCCGTGCTTTATCTAGGTAGAAAGTAGTATAAATATGTGCTTCATTCTGTTTTTGAAAGTGAAAGAATTTGCCTCACACAGTGGTACATATCTGTAGTTCCAGCAGGAGATTTGTAAGTTCAAGGCCAGCTGGGCAACTTAGCCAGGACCTAGGTCAGCACCCAGTACTGCCACGGAAAATGATTTAAGAAGTTAAGTGTGTATCACCTGATTTACACAATGTATACAGGTATGGAAACATCACTGTACTCCATTACTGTGTTCTTTCACATATCAGATTAAAAGTAAATTTAATCAAAAATAAAAATGGAAAGAGAAAATGTAGGTTTTTTTAGTACCTGAGATTAAACCCATGGTGCTTTTGCACTGAGCTATATCCCTCGCCCCCTCCCTTTTTATTTTTGTTTATTTATTTTTAATATTTTTTGAGACAGAGTCTCACTGAGTCACCCAGGCTGGACTGGAACTTTCCATCCTCCTGCCTCAGCCTCCTAAAGTGCAGGGGTTACAGGCATTTACCACCATGCTCAGCTAAACCATCATTTTAAAATGTCTCTGAGGAGGAATGAATTAGCATGGGAAGAAGTGAGACCATACAGATTTAACTCTGGAGCCTTGTAAAGGTACAACATAGTAATAATTACAAAATGAAGTTAGATTTTAAAAAGTAGATTTTTTTAAACAGAAATAAGATACCCAAACAAGCATGTCAGGTTGAGTTGCATAAACTCATAAGCAGAAACTCTTTGAGTAACTAAAATAGATACTTCCTCAAACTTAGTGGGATAGACTTTTTGTCCATTTTCTCTGACAGAAAAATGGTGCTTAATAAAACACCCCAGAATCCATCAGCTTTGACTAGTAACCCAAGCCGAGAGTGGTAGTATGTGCCTGTAATCCCAGCACTTGGGGCTAAGGCAGGAGGATCACTGTGAATTTGAGGCTAGCCTGAACTACATAGTGAGACCCTGTCTGAAAACAAACCAAAATAAAACAGCAAATCAAGCAAGCATGGATTTCCTTGCCCATAGCTCCACTGCCCTTGGCAACTCTACCCTTTCCTGAGCTTTAAACACTGAGCAGCACATAGGCCTGGCCTCTCCTGCCTTTGAAGGAAGCTACTAGGTCGGGACCAGAACTAACACCTGACCCTCCAGTGACCCGGAAGCACTTCACAGGGGGAGATGTGGCCCACCCAGTATCTGGAGCTGGAGCCAGAGCCCAGACACCTAGATCCACACCCAGACTCATGGTGCCACCCAGCATACTTCCCAGCCCCTCTGGGCACACAGACGACTGGGGGTCTCAGGGCCCTGTGCTGGTGTCACCCGCTGTCTCTGCCGAGCTGGGGTGATGGCCGGTTCTGAGTTCATGTCGATCCATCGCTGACTGGTCAGCTCTCACCTTCCAGGCTGTGACTTTGGGACCTGAGTTCTCCCCTTCCTCAATTGTTGGTAGGTGCCTTTCCTGCTTAGGGGAAACACGTCTGGAACTAATGGAGCTCCTTTGCCATTACAGATGTGGAAACCAACATGCCCATCATCACGTCAGAGAGGTAGGTCACGGCCGACTTCAGCTGTGGCTCAAAGTCGCACTTCCGGTGGATGCGTCTATGGACGGTCTTTCCTATCCACAGCCCACCTTCTCTTTCTGGCATTAGACGCATTGTTCAGGATGCTGTCTGAGTTGAATGTTGATCAAATTCTATTTGAATGCATTCAGGTTTTAGGTCGCCCTAAGCTGAACCCTTTGCCAGCCAAGCTTCTTTGGAAGTAGGCGTCAGCTTGGAGTAACGGGCATCAGGAGGCCAGTTTACTCTCCTTCTGTGCTCTGTAGGGGTCAGTGAGGGTTTCCCAGACCCTGTCCCTGGCCGCTGCTCTGACCTTATGCTCCCTGTCCCTCGTGCACTTCATGCAGGGGTCCGTTCTGGGGACACAGGGACCAGACCTTCCTCCTCTCTGCAGCCACACATGGTGGTCCCTGCCGTCACCCAACCTCAGTGTCCCCACATGGGGCTCCATTCGTGGCCCCTTGTTCAGCGTTCATCCCGTTTCCAGCACACACAGCAGAGTCTGGCAGCCGGTGCCAGTGGCCAACGGCCAGCGATTGACCACAGCGCAGCCTGGGGAGTGGAGCGGATTTTGGTCCCGAAACGCACCAGTGGGCCCCCAGTGTGAGCCTTTCATACCTCACCTTTTTGTTTCTTGTTCTTTTTGGGGGATTGGGGTAGTGCTGGCTTAGAACTCAGGGTTGCAGATGCACTAAACAAGTGCTGAACCGCTGAGCCGCACCCCGGCCCCCAGCTCTGGGTGCAGTGGTTCCTTCAGGTCTTTCCAGTCTGGGAAATGGATGAAGGCTGGAGCTGCAGCTCCGGGTGAGCATTCACTTGGCACACACAAGGCCCCTGCTTCCATCTCGCACATGAAAGGGAAACAGAGACTTGTTGAAAGTTGTGGGCCCTTTCCCACTAAAAGGAACCATGTTGATAAAAACCTAGGGTTTATATAGCAGAGCTTGGTAAACCCAGACGGGTCCCAGAACCAAAGCTGCAGTTTTGACAAGCAGGTTCCCTCTGGGTCTTTGCATCCCCCCCTCCCCCGCCCCCGTGAGGTTCCCATCCCTACGCACATGTGACCGGGCACAGCTAGGAGCTGCCTGCTGTTTGTGGGCAGCCCCGCTTTCCCCACTGACACAGAGTGGCCCGCACCAGGTTCCTGTGGGGGAGTAGTGGGGGGTGACCCGTTTCTTGGATGGGGAATTGAAACACAGGGAAGTGAAGTCATTTGCTTGTCAAACAGTAGTAGGTGACTAAGTCAGGGTTGGATGCAGAGCACGTGTGGTCCCAAAGTCATTGCAGCTCAGTAGCCTTGTAAGGGCTCAGCCTTCTGTGCATTGTGGAGGGGATCCTGGGGGTGGAGCCCAAGGTCTTGCACAGGATTGCCAAGTGCTCCACCACTGAACTATGCTCCCACCCCTTTATTATTTTAGACAAGGTCTAACTAATTTGCCCAGGCTGGCCTCAGACTTAGGATCCTCTTGCCTCAGCCTCCCAAGCAGCCGAGATTACAGACAGACACCACGGTTCCTATCTATGTTTCAGTCTTTAAGATTGAAGCACATGCTATAATCCCAGCACTCTGGGAGGCTGAGACAGGTCCCAAGTTCAGTGCCAGCCTGATCAACTTAGTGACTTAGAAAGACCATGTCTCAAAGGATTAAAATTGTTAAAAAGTTCAGAGTTGTTGCTCAGTGTGAGAGCCTTGGATTCAGTCCCCAGTATGAGGAGAAAAACAAAAAAGAAGACCCTTAAGATTCAGTTCCCCATGTGTGTGGATGCACTCCTGTCTGTGTGCGATGACAGGGTGTGGACCACTTGGGGATTCCAATGGATCAGGGTGAAGAGCCTGCCAGTCTCGAAAGCGTACAAAGCCGGTTTCCCCAGTAGATCATGTGCATTGTACACATCACAACAGTCACCTGCACAGAGGCAAGGAGTCATGAGCAGGTGACATTGCAGGTGTCATGGGTGCTCTGTGGCTGCAGTGTCGACAGCCGCCTGCAGGTCCCCAAGCCCACGCACAGTAGCTTCAGCCAGAAACCAGCAGAGCCCTGGGCTTGTATCAGTCTTCCTTTTCTTTCTTTCTTTTGTGTTTATTTTTGTTTTTGGTAAGTAGTAAGTAGCTTAGTTTATTGAAGATCATGGGACAGTATCGGCAGGAACACACGGAAGGGTGAAGGGAGAAAGGGCCATTTTTTTGTAACTTGGGAAGTGTTTAGGTATTGCCTTCAAGTTTGAAAAAGTTCTTGTCTATTTTCTCATTAAAATACATTCTCAAAGTTGTTCTGGGGAAAAGGGCCATTATTTCTTTCGTATCCAATGAAGAAGTTGTTAGGTGCTGTGAAAAATGTTTATCAAAATTCTCATTTTGCTTTGCACTGCTGCACAAAGGATCTTGATATTATGGATTAAGCATCAGAAACATTGTAATCTCCAAACCTGAAAATAATACCAAATGAAAGTGATAGGAAATGGTCATTTTCTCTATATATTTACCTGCCTCTCTTGGTTTTAAATTATGTAAGTTTTGCCAAGTGGGATGGTTCGTGCCTGTAATCCCAGCACTCTGGGAGGCTGAGGCAGGATTGCAAGTCCCAGCCTAACCTGGGTAAATCAGCAACTGAGTGAGAACCCTGTCTCAAAATTTAAAAGGGTGGGGAGATAGTTCAGTGTGAAGGGCCAGGGCACCCTCCCCAGTGCCATTAAACACAAACAGGGTCCTGTCAGCTGCTGGCGAGTCTGACTACTGTGAGCAGCTGCTCAGCCCCTGCCAGTCTCTGTGTGCTCTGCTCTCTTCGGCACTGGTGGCTGGCAGTGTTTCCATCTGCAGGTATCAGCGTCGTCTGGCATGGGCCACAGATCTCCTGCACAGACAGGGTCACGACGAAAGCACCGCGCGCAGAATCCTGGAGGAGTACACGAAGCCAGTCCAGTGTCCCAGCGAAGAGAGCCGTGCAGAGGGGCAACTTCAGGCTGGGCCTGTGGCAGGAACAGGGGGGCTTCCTGGGATGGATGGAGCCTCTGGCACTGCAGAGGAGACAGAAGAGGCCGATCTGGGCTCTGGGCCTGACCCGCTGGCTGCAGCCATCTCTGGGGAGCACGTGGGAGAGGACTCTGCACCTACTTCCTGGGTCCCCAGCTGTGCACAGGATGCACTCAGCCCGCAATGTGGCCTTGAACCTACAGCCAGCAGCCTGCTAGCCAGCGTCCTCCATGCCGGAGAGCAGGAGCCTGGCCCCGAGTTCGTGCTGGTGGAGGAGGAGGCAAGCGGCAGGAATGAGGGGGAGGACATCCTGGAGGAGGAGGTAAAGAGAGGAAGGGTCTGGCCCCCCTCACTACTCTGTTTCCATGGCTTCAGTGCCCATGGCCCAGAAGTGTCCTCTGCCCTGACTGCTTTGAAGTGGTCACAGTCTTTCAAGAGTTTCCCTTTTGTCACAATGTATTGTTAAAATTGTCCTTTATTACTGTTAGTTATTTTTAATCTCTCACTGAGCGTCATTTATAAGTTAAACCTGAAATGTGATTGACAAATAGGGAATCTTTAAATTTTTGTAAAAAGTCTATTACTATAAAACACACATTGT
>PVJX010008388.1:0-65911 GCA_004027295.1 Dolichotis patagonum
ATCTTAGTGAATCTTGTCATCTTCAGTGTAGTTGCCTATACTCTTAGACTTGATGCTATCAATCATAACAGATTTAAATAAAATCAGTCAATACAAAGTAGCAATCTGACAAACCAGATTCAAATAAGATCAGTCATAATAAGACAGTATAAGTTATAAAGGGCTTCAGATTAAGTTGATAGGAAATTAGGGATGATTATCATAATAGGTCCTCTTATTTTTGGGATAGCTGACCATGTCCTTAATTCTAGTGTAAGTAGACAAACTGGAACAGCACGTAATCCATTCAAGCAGAGTGGTGAAAATAATGTAAATTTTAAATCTTGTTACCCAATTAACAATATCCTCTGCCTCCCTTTTTTAGACAATTCCTCCCCTTTCACTCCCATAGGGTGCACTGCTTGTTTTGGATCCCACTGCCTCCCTATATAGTGCATCTCAATGGACCCTATTTCCTGATCTACTCTGCCTGTGTTTTTCTCTGTTAATATTTCAAGGCCATCTATACTAGAGATTACAGCCAATCTTCTCTGCCTTATTTCTACTATTCTGTTTTTCTGCCATTGGTTGTCTATTTTTCTGTTCCACTCCACTGTCTACCCCGTTTACTGAGGCCTCTCTGCCACTGTTCCTGAAATGCTCGTATTCTTGTTCTCTCTCTCTAGAATGTCCTTCAGTATTTTTTGTAGGGTTGGACTGGTGGTCACAAATTCTTCAAGTTCCTGTTTGTCATGGAAGCATCTTGTTTCTCCATTAATTTCTAGAGAGAGTTTTGCCGGATACATCAATCTGGGCTGGAGATTGTTCTCCTTCAGGGCTTGAATTACATTACTCCAAGCTCTTCTTGACCTGATGGTCTGTGTTGAGAAGTCTGCCATGATTTTGATAGGTTTTCCTTTATAGGTGATCTGTTTCTTTTCTCTGATGGCTTTTAATATTCTGTTCTTATATTGAATTTCTGGGATCTGAATTATTATGTGTCTAGGTGTAGCTCTGTTTTGGTTGTAGGCAGCTGGAGTTCTGTATGCTTCATACATCTGCATATCATTTCTTTTTTCTATGCTTGGGAAATTTTCCTTAATAATTTCTGTGAATAACCTTTGTAATTCCTCTGTTTGATTCCTGCTTCTTCATTCACATGCTTTATTCTTAAGTTATAGATCCTCTTGTCATTTTCTAGTCTTTGTATAGTTACTGCCTGCTCCCTTGTTATTTTTAAGAGATCTTCCCTTTCATGATCACACATTGCAAGCCTGTGTTCAGTTTTTGATAGTCTATCTTTGGCTTCTTTTAAGCAGTTTTGCCAGCTTTCTATGGAGTCTTTAGTTTCCTGATAATCTCTTTGAATCTGCTTCATGAATTCTAGGGTTTTTTTTGTATTCTTCCTTAAATATTTTTCTCCTTTTGTGTTTCTCCATTCTTCTGTCTGTGTCTTCTTGAGAGGTACCCAGCCTTTCTTTTATTAATCTACTTATCTCGTTTAATTTGAATTAATATTTCAGTTTTGGTCCGGCATATGAGGTCCTGAAGATATCTCTTTATGTCCGCTAATGCTGTGTTTGATGTCGCATGTTTGCTACCCTCAATCTCTTTTGTATTTACTTCTCCTGGATCAATGTTCTCAGGGTTGGGGGCTGAGGGTTTTTTCTTATTTCTCCCTCTCGTCATGTTTTTGGTTCCTTCCATGTAAGTGTATAGTGAAATTTCCAGCCCCTTTTCTTGTTGGTTAAGGCTCCTCTGGAGTGCGCAGGCTAAGGGTTTCTGCCCCCTGCCTTCCGCTATCAGAGATTGAAGTTCAAGTAAGGGCAGTGTGCGCTGGCTCCTCCCCGCTGGGCCAGTCAACCTTTGCAGGCCTTCACTGCATCAGTGTGTACCGAGCTCAGGGAATTAATTTGTAGCAACCCACTGGGTCCTGGCCTGGGGCACAGCCCCGTCCAAGCAGATTCTACCAATCCAATTGGCGAGGGGAGCAACCAACTGAAGCCATTTCCTTATGGAGTTAGAGCTGTCCTGCCCAAATCCAACATGTCGTCCAGTCAGTTGCCCCTTTCCCGTAGGAGGGTCTTATTCCCATCACTCACCGCGTGTTGATGCCAGTCCCTGAGAACTGCTGGACTCCCTGACCTCTGACCTCAGCGCACCTGCAGTGAATTCTCGGTGCCTCTGTGTGGGTCACGTGCAGGGCTGGGTCCGGGTGAGCCGTGCACAGGGCTGTTCAGCTCCACACTCCGGCCGCTCAAGCCAGTCACATCGGTGCGGTTCGGTCGATCATGGGCAGGAATTCAGGCGCCTTGAGGAGGGGCGCCATGCTCGCTGATCTTAGCTTCTTTAATGGTAGCCCCAGGACCTCATATTCGAGCAGTTTTTTTCACTTTAGTTTTTTCCTGGGTTGAGAGAGTTCATCTCTCTGTTTGGATCTCTCCAAGGTGTTCTATTCTGGCATTTAAGCTGTCTCTCTCAGAGAGGGTCCCTCTCCTGCTACCTACCAGTCCGCCATCTTTAGTCGAGTCCCTCTCCATTTTCTAATATCCTCTTCAATTTCCTTTTTCAGAGTACTGTAGTTTTCAATATAGAGGTCTTTTACCTCCTTTGTTAGATTGATTCCTAGGTGTTTCATTTTTTGGATGCTATTGTAAAAGGTATTGATTCCCTGGTTTCTCTCTCAGTGTGTTTGTTATTTATGTACAGGAAGACTATTGATTTTTGAGTGCTGACTTTCTTTCTTTGTTTTTGTTTTGGTACTGGGGATTGAACTCATGACCTTGGGCTTGCCAGGCAGGCACTTATACTGCTGAGCTAAATCTTTGGCCCTGAGTGTTGACTTTCTAGCCAGCTACATTACGGAATTTGCTTATTAAATCTAGAAGTCTTGTGGTGGAGTTTTTGGGTTCTTCTAAGTAGAATATCATGTCATCTGCAAATAATGATAGTTTAACTTCTTCCTTTCCTATCTTTATTCCTTTTATTTCTTTCTCTTGTATAATTGCTCCAGCTAATGTTTCCAGGACTGTGTTGAATAAGAGTTGAGACAGTGGACCTCCTTATCTTGTTCCTGATTTTAGAGTGAATGCTTTGAGTTTTTGTCCATTTAGTATGATATTGGCTGTTTGGTTTGTCATAATTGGCTTTTATTATATTGAGGTAAAGACCATCTATTCCAATTTTTTGATACGGTTTATATCATGAATGGATGCTAGACTTTTTCCACATCTATTGAGATGATCATGTGATTTATGGATTTATGTATGTTGAACCATTCCTGCATCCTTGGGATGAGTCCCAGTTGTACAATCTTCTTGATGATATGCCGCTGTTTGTTTACCAGTAGATACTGATAGATATTGAGGATTTTTGCATCAACATTCATCATGGGAGATTGGCCTGTAATTCTGTTTCTTAGCTTGGTCCTTCTCTGGTTTTGGTATAAGGGTAATGATTATTTCCAGGAATGAATTTGGAAGTATTGCTTCCTGTTGAATTTCATTAAAGAGTTTGAGAAGTAGTGGTATTAGGTCTTCTCTAAAATTCTTGTAGAATAGCAGTGAATCCATCAGGGCCTGGGCTTTTCTTTGTTAATGGATTGTTAATTACATCTTTAATTTTATTTATTGATACTGGGTTATTTAGGATTTTTATATTTTCTTGATTCATATGTGTATAGGAATCTGTCCATTTCTTCTGTATTTTCCATCTTATTAGTATACAAGTTTTCAAAGTAGATGTAGATGATTTTCTGGATTTCTGCAGGATCTGTTGTAATTTCACCCTTTTGATTCTAATTGCATAGATTCGAGTCTTTTCTTTCCTTTTTTTGATAAGGTTTGCTGAGGGTTTGTCAATTTTATTTAATCTTTCAAAGAAACAACTCTTCTCTTCATTGACTCTTTGTATTTTTTTATTGTCCAGTGTGTTAATTTCTCTCTGATCTTTATAATTTCCTCCCTGTTTAAGCTTTTGGTTTAGCCTGCTCTTCTTTTTCTAAAAGTTTGAGGTTCAAAATGAAGTTGTTTATATTCACTTGCTCTGTTTTCCTGATATGGGTATTTAGTTCTATAAATTTCCCTCTTAAGACTGCTTTCATTGTGTCTCACAAGTTCTAGTATGTTATACTGTCATTATCATTCAACTGTAAAAACTGTCTAATTTCTTAAGTTCATCTGTGATCTATTATAGGTTGTTTAGTAGGGTGCTATTTAATTTTCATGTGTTTATGAAGTTCTTGTGGTTTCCTTTGGTATGGATTTCCAATTTCATGGTTTGATAGTATGCACAGGATAATTTCAATTCCTTTTCATTTACCAAAGCATGCTTTATGAGCCAGTATATGGTCTATTCAGCTAAGAATGTATATTCTGATATTGTGTGGTGGAACACTCTATAGACATGTATTAGGTCAATTTGTTCAAAAGCTTGATTTAGTTCTAATATTTCATTATTGCTTTTTTTGTTTACTTGATCTGTTTTTTGTGTGACACTGGGGTATTGAGATCACCCAATGCAATTGTATTAGGGCTTATTTGATTTTTCATGTCCATTAGTAATTGTTTTATTTGGTTGGGTGCACTGGTATTTGCTGCATACAGTTTATGATTGTTATCTCTTCCTCTTGGATTGTTCCCTTTATGAGGATATAATGACCTTTTTATCTCTCTTAATCAGTCTTGGCTTGATAGTCACTTTGTCTTCAAATAGAATAACTACTTCTGCTTTTTTCTGAATTCCTTTCACATGGAATATTGTTTTCCATCTTTTGACTTTCAGTCTATGAATTTCTTTTTGAATTAAATGTGTTTCTTGTATGCAGCATATTGTTGGATCTCGCTTCTTGATGCGTTCTGCCAGTCTGTGTTTTAATTGGTGAATTGAGACCAATTAAAACTGATAACTTGTCATGTTATTTTACTGTTGTTGGCTCCTCCTCTTTTCCCCTCTGATTGTTTACCATTCCTGGTGGATTCCTTCTGTTGGGGTTCATGGAGCTGCAGTCCTTATTATCTCTTTCTAGAATGTCCTTCAGAACAGTTTGGAGTGCTGGTTTGGTGGTCATAAATTTCTTCAGATGTTGTTTTTCATGGAAGTATCTTATTTCTCCATCAGTTTGAAAGATAGTTTTGCATGGCACATTAATCTAGGTTGAAAGTTGTTTTCCTTTGAACTTGGAGTACTTTACTACAAACTCTCTTTAACTTGAGAGTTTGTGCTGATAAGTCAGCCATAATTCCTATGGGCTTTCCATTATAGGTGATTTTTTTTTTCGCTAACAGATTTTAGGATTCTATCCTTGTGTTGAGTTTCTGAAATCTTGACTATGATATACTTGGATATAGAATTTTTTATCATTGCTAATTGGAGTTGTATATGCCTCATTTATCTGTACATCAAATTCTTTTTCTCTACCAGGAAAGCTGTCTATCATGATGTTTGTGAACATTTTTTAAATGTCATTTGTGGTATCTCCTGCTTGTTCATTGACTCCAATTAATCTTGTTTTTTTTTTTTTTTGCTTCATCTAGAAGTTGCTGGATTGATTTATCATGGTCTCTTGCCAGTTTTGAGAAATCTTTGTTTTCCTGGTTGCTAACTGCAAGCTTGTCTTCGATATCTGAGATACTGTCCTCACATTGGCCTAATATGCTTGGAATATTTTCAGTGAAGTTTTTATTTTCCTGGATATCTGCTTGAATCTGCTTTATGGATTCTATTTCTTTCCTATGCTTAGCTTCCATAATTTGCTTAAGCTCATATATTTTTTTTGGTCTGTATCTGCTCTAACATTGCTAAGCATGGTGTGTATTTTGGTAATTTCTGTAGTTATCTGAGGGATTATTTCTGATTTTATTTTTCCAGAGCCACATTCAATTGCTTTGTTTCCACTGGAGGTCTGAGATTGCATTTTGTGTTTTCTTTTTGTCATTTTGATGTTCTTCAGGGACCAAGATTCTTTCATCTCATTGCCAGCAACTCACTTGTATAGGAGTAAAACTTGTGTGCTCTGGATGATGTTGTTAATCTACTCTGTTCTAGTTTTAAACCCTGTAAATTTTTTTTTATAACTTTGCCAACATCTTATGAAAAGGTGGCTAAAGAATTTGAAATTGAACATTTTTCCACTTTATCCTTTTTGAGGTTTTTATTTCAACATATCACATTCCAAGTTTAAAAATTTACTTGGGTAGATATAATTTGTGAAAAAAATATATTATGATATATATTTTATATGTGTACCTTGATAAAATTTTTAATTTTATTGTGTAGTCTTAAGTCCTCTTCAGCCTTACCTCATCCTTTACCATTTAGCCCTTTCTAAAGGAAGTTCTTCAAAATGGTGTATCCCAGAAGGAAAAAAGGGAATGTGAAAAGCAAAGCATGGACCTTGGAAGTCTCCCTGTTGTGTGGCCTTTGACATGGTGGTGGGGTCCTTGCATGGGGGCTGGCGAGGCAGCCCAGGTCTGCCCTGCCTGGGCCATTGTGTTTTCAGGAGCATACTGGCCACAGCTTGGCAGGTAGTGAGTGTCCTCCTTGTCCCTCATCTGCAGTGCTTTTCTCCCCCTGGAATGGGCACCAGTGGGCTGTGTGCTGTTTGTACCTGCAGAGTTTGCCAGATGTACCATGCCAGTATCTGAAATGCTTGGTTCCTTGGTACATTTCCTCTGTTTTGGGTGTATATTCTGCATCCTCTCCATAATGACCATGTTCTGTGATTCTAGACTGAGTGTGTCAGGTTTCAGAAGTCAGCTGCAGAGGAGATCACTGTGATGCAGAGACTTGGCTGGACACTGAATAGCCAGAAGTACCTGGTTTTCCCAGGTGACAGGGCCAGTCTCTGACCATCTGGCCCACCCTGATGGAAGAGGCTGCTGACTTATGCAGCCTGCTGATGCTGTGTGGGTCCTGAGGAGGGCTTGGGGTGCACTGCCTTGGGAGGATAATGTGTTGTAAATGTCTACCTTAAGATCCAGATATTCCAAGGATCATCTCTTCTGTCTGTAGCTGATGACCCCTTGTACTCAAGTCCTGCTAATTGCTTCCTCTGATCCAATGGTGACTGTCAGTCACTGGCAGTGTCACAACATGCACTGCTGATCCCCATCCACTGCCCAGCACCTGTGTGTGTGTCCAGCTTCAAGACAGACTCAAGAGAGATGCCTTGTAATAGTGTTGTGGTTTATGTCAGATGGACCTCCAAAGTCATATGCAACTATGGATGCAGCTGATCTATCATTTGTGATTGGTTTGTTGTCTAGCGCTCTGATTGGTGGCATGAGTGCTGCACCCACTCAGGGGTGGAACCAGCATATAGTGTAAGGGTGGGAAGAAGGTATGTCTCTTTCTCTTTTGCTATTTGCACTTGCTATTTGCACACCATTAGCTGCTGCCCCTCAGCTGTGCCATTTTGCCTTGGAGCCAGCTGAATATGGACTGAAACCTCCAACCTATAAGAAATAAATCTTCCTTCCCCTTCCCTGACTTTGGGTGTCAGGTATTTTGTCACAACAATGAGAGAGAAGAGTAACTAAGGCAGACAGATACATTTCAAGTTGAATGACAGTAGGTTCGACTTACTGCTCATGAAGCATTGTATGTGCTTGAATTAATGGACAGCTAGTGTCAGGAGACCTAACGAGTACTGTTTCTCTAAAGATTGCACATGATGCTGGCAATTGTGGTTTAGTGACCCATACTGAAGAGGCTGACTTTTGATTTTTATAGAAAAATAGGCTGTTTACAGAGAAGCAATAATATAATTAAGGTCAGGTTTTCCAGAGGTGTGACTTACAACACATTTTACAGACATAGCGCAGGACCCAGAACTAGTAGCCAGGAAAACAGCTCCCTCTAGGCTTCCTGCCTCCCCCAGATGACATTGGCTTGGTGCCTCATCAACCAGAGCTCTGCTTGCTGTGCTTGTTGTCTAATTTGCAGAGCACTACAGAGAGAGGGTTATGCTGATCGCACCAGGAAAGGCAAGGGTGTTTCCGTGGTCAGATGTGCAGGTGACTCTCAGATGGAGGCATCACACTGAGCCTTACAGTGCTGGATTTTATGGATTTGAAGAGCAGGGTGTTGCATTGCATCATTTTTGCTCCCCATTTGATGTTGTCTATGCCAAGAGCTAATGAAGGTAATAGATGTCTTGGTCAGAGTAGGAAGTGAGCTTGTTCTCCAGAAGCTATGTGGGCAAGGTGCTCCTAGCTTGGATGAGGAGCACTGAAGAATGAGAGTGGTGCCTGCCCCGGGACTTTGCCACCCAGGTATCCAGGAAAGTCACTTGTAGTCCTCGCACATGTTCTGGGGCTTTAGCTGAATCTTGCCTTTTCCTCTGATGCAGTTGTTGCTGCCTGAAGTGATGCTGCTTCACTCTGGGTGTTTTGCTGTTTCTGCTTTGTCTTGCTGCAAAGATGAAGATTGGGCAGGATGCATTTTATGTAGTGTGGCAGAGTGACTCTCCCTGTTGTATGTGAATCGCCCCTTGCTCCTGGGTGTTGTCATGACCCTGGTGGGAAGGAGCCACTTGATGGCTGACACTTCCTCGCCAGGCCTGGTGCATCCTTGGTGGTGTTTAGAGGGCAGCTGGAGGCTCTGGGAGGTGGGCTGAGGTGTGAGAAGGGAAACCCATGGCAGACCACTAGAAGTCAGGAGCGGTTGCTGAGTTGAAGGAGGAGGCACGAGGAATGGATCTGAGCTGTGGAGAGCACAGGAGCCAGCTTGATGGCAGAGGTGGTGGCAGCTCTGGGCTCTGGGAAGAGAAAGGCCCCATGGTTGCAGGTAACTCTGGCCTCACCTGGCTTAGGAGGTGAAGCCAGGATCCTGGCATCTGCTGGCTTCCAGGCAGAGAATGTTCAGTGGGCGAGGTTTCTATAGCAAGCAGTGTAGTTGGAAGCTTAGAAACCCTTTTTTAACCCCATCTTTTCACCTGACTCCACTCTTTCCCTTGGACATTAAGCTGTGTGTCTTCCCAGGGACATGAACAGATACCAGAATCCAGCCTTCCTTGTTCAGTGCTGGCCGTAGGAAGGGTGGCATGTGGGGCATACCCTAGACGGCTCCCAGAGGAACATGTCACAGAAACTCCTCTCTGAGTTTGGTGTTGGGGCCAGTCTCCCACATGTGAGCTGAGGAGAAAGATTGGAAGAAAGGAGTAAAGGGTGTGATTTCAAGGTTTGTGACAATTACCACAAAATGACTGTGTTAATGTAACCCAAAAGTGAAACCACACAGTCTGAAATGTCAGGCTCACACTTTCATTTGTTCCAGCAAATCTTTTGGCAGCCAGCCTGTTGATTCCCTGATGGACTGAGGGACAGATAACCAGCCAGTCTGGTTAGAAGGTCTCCATTAACAGTCTTTTACAAAATCTGCTTTTGTTAGTTTAATAGAACATTAAAAATGCATTTGGTCAGCAAATGTGGTAAGACAAATTAATGTGTTTTACAGCTATAATGTTTGTCATGGTTTATGTCGGTGACCCCCAGGCCTCATGTATTTGCATTGTGCATTTGTGATTGGTTCATTGTCTAGTGCTTGGATTGGTGGTGTCAGTGCTACACCCTCCTGGGGGTGGAGCCAGGATGTGATGTAATGGCAGGAAGAAGATGTATCTTTCTCTCTTGCCGGTTTCCGCCTTGCTGTTTGCAGCCACCATGAACTGCGGCCCCGCCATGCCACCCTGCCTTGGAGCCAACTGAGTATGGACTGAAACCTCGAAAAACTGTAAGAAATAAACCTTTCCTTTCCCAACTTTGGGCATCAGGTATTTTGTCTCAGCGATGAGTAAAAAGTAAGACAATGTTCAATTAATTAGTAATTAATATCTACCCAGTCCAGCTCTTAATGAGCATTCTTCTCTCTAAATAAAGTTTGGCTGCTTAGCTTTTGAGTTTTGTTAAGCTTCTTTCCATTACAACAGAAAAGTGTGTAGCATTTGAGAAGGGTGACAGTTGTACATTTCTGATATTTCTTAATATTGCCATTTTAAAGATAACTGTTCACCTGACCCTAAGAGAAGGTGTACATGGCTTTTGTGTCACCCTGTCAGGTCAGAACAGATGGGGCGGGGGCTCCCCTTGCAGGTAGGAAGGAGGGATTTCTGGAAACTCACACTGCAGTAGAAGAAATGTTCCATCAGTGGAGGTGATGCCTATCTGGTGTGAACATTGGAGAAATGGCCACACACCTTGCGTGGAAGTGGCTGTACTCCCTTCTTCTGGTTCTCAGCTTTCCTGATACAATGCCTGGTGCAAATGGCTGCATCTCTCTCCTTTCTCCTGTGATAGACACCACTGTGGTTTCAAGTCCCTTCCTGCCTGTCACCCTCCTGATTCACAGGGACTCAAGGTTTCCTGTTAAAAAGCATGTTTGGTGTAGACATGAAGTTGAGAATGCTTAGAAATAACTGGAAGTTCTTTGGTTTTAGAAGGTGTTTGCCCTTGGAACCCCTTAGCTATCCTCATGGAGTCTGTGTGCACCACCTGGGGTTGGTTTGGCCTGGCAGCCTGAGGCCCAGGGCCAGTGCCCACCTGGACTCCACTCCACAAGTCCCTCCCAGGAAGCAGCCCTCTTTATGTGAGGCATGTGGAGTGTGGCCATGTCTGGAATCACAGCATGGTGCTAGGTCTCAGGTGTCTTCAGTGTTGTTCACACATAGTGCCGCTCCTGCAGGGCCTTCTGGAGACTTGCCTTTGATGGGATGTGTTCCCGCCCCTTCCCAGAGTAGTAGCTCCCTCGGTGGCAGCAGAGGCCATCTCCTGTGGCTGGTCCTGTGTGCCTATGCATTCAGTTCCAGACTCCTGGGCTGCTGATTCCAGGAAATGTCTGTCTTGTTGATGGAGGCTGCCAGAAGCCTTGTCTACTAACAGTGGGGAAAATCCAAGCAAAAGGGAAGGAGATCTAGGATGATCTGCTGAGTTTTGTGGGTTGTTGAGCCTAACCACAGAGACTGGCCAGCCCCAAACCAGGAGGCCTAGTGGGCCCCAGCCCCATGGCTGCCTGTGACTTGTGAGGCTGTGAAGTAGATCATCAGAGCAGATGCCACAGCAGGTTCTGTATTTTTGAAGGGAGAAGACGCCATGGCGATCTGACTGGTAAAGTCTACATTTTTGAGAATTGTTACCTGACCTGGCTGTTATCCCTTGGCTGGCTCTCACTGACAGGATGAGATGGGATAACTGACTGACTCTGGATTTATAGCCTCCAGGAGAGGAGGTGTGAGGGCTGCACGCAGGGGCTGTGTGCCCTCGTCCTTGTTGGGGGCTGGGGACCAAGCACTTCTCCTGCACTTGCTGATGCTGTTTCCACGAAAGATCCTGCCTTCTTCATCTTCAGCTCAAACAGGCACAGGAGAACTGAATCTGAGCACAACAGACTCAGTGTGGCAGCGCCAAGCGAATGCGGCCTCCTGCAGCAGCAGCATTTACCCCCTGTGTCCTTCCAGCTGGAGAGATGCTGGTACCAGACCCAGACATTGCCTCATCTCCGGGGCAGATGGCAGTGGAGCCTGAGCCAACTGAGTGTGGCTGAGAACTTGCCCATCCAGACCTGGGGGAGGTGGTGCCTGATCTTGCAGTGCGTCCAGGTCTCAACCTCTGAGCTCTGCGCTCACTCGTGCTCCTACCTCCAGTGTCTACTTTCAAATTCTGCAACAGTTTTTAGACCCCAGAGGGCAGGCTGTTCAGGCTCTGCTGGCCAGCTGGGTGGTCCCAAGGCCAGAGCTGAAAGGTCAGCAATGAGGAGGGGTGTGAAGGCCACATGTGCCCGCAGCAGCCCACACCACACAGCCTTCTCACTGTCTTCACAGATGGGGTTGGGAAAGACTGGAGGTTTTGTGTAGTTCAGGATAAATGCCAAGGGCATCCTTTAACAAAGGAGAGATTTCCATGCCAAGAATTTTGGCAAATAAAAATATTTTGAAACACTTAGGGGCTGGGGATTTAGCTCAATGGCAAAAGCACCTGGCTGGCAAGTGCGAGGTCCTGAGTTTAATCTCCGGTACCCAAAACAAAACAAAACACTTGAAATTGCACTGAAGAACATTTGCAATGCTTCCAGCCTAAAAAAAACATAACTGCTTGTTGCACTGTGGATGGATTTGGAGGGTAGGGTAGTACTGAAGATTGAACACAGGACCTCACATGTGCTAGGCAAGTGCACTGTCACTGAGCCACCCCCAGGCCCCGGTGTTGGGGTTGAAGCAGGACCCTGTGCATACTGAACTCTATCCCTGCACTACACTCCAGCTCCATAACACTTAGGACCCTTGCTCTGCTGCCTCGGACCCCGAGGAATCAGTACTAGGCACAGTGCAGACATTTTGGATAAATGTAAGAGACCAAGTGTAGAGGGTGAAGTCTGTAATACTACAGATGTTCACCTTCCGCAGGTTTTCATATAGGCACTAAGCCCTTTGTGCTGCTCTGGTGGGAGCCCACCTGTGTCTTGGCAGCTCCTGGCTCCAGGCTTCACATCACACAGGTGGCTTTGTATGGCTTCACATTTCTAGGTGGCGTCATATCTTTTGCAGAACCTCCCTGGCTGACTGAGCTACTCTCAGAGGTGTCCAGATGCACTGAGCTGTGAAGGGGACCCATGGGTTTGGTTTAAACCAGCTTGGTATAAAATGGAAAAATCAAAGATATGGGAAACATGAGCCTGGGAATGCTGGAGAGAGACAACCAGAGCACACGTGTGCACCGCGATGACTCAGGAATTGTCTTGGTTACATTCCCCATTACACCTGCGGCCTCAGGAAGGGGAGGGATTTACCTTAGCTCACCTTCCAGTGCCTGCCTCCTAGGCAGGATGGCATAGTGGAGGGCCTGGCCAAGGGAACCTACTCATGGCAGCAGGAAGCAGGGAGAGGTCCAGGGAGGAGCCAAGGACCCTTATTGGTGGCACCCACAGTGACTTTACTCTGACCGGAGCCTGCCCTCTATTGGCATGAGACCCACGATCCAGTTCCCTTCCAAATACATGAGGTTTTGGCCTTTTAGGAGTAAGAGGCACCACCTGGCCATCCTTCCAGGGACACTGGACAGCAGTGAAAGGTGGCCAGAGAGCTGACCTGGAGCCGGGAGAACTGGCTTTGGTTCTAGCTTTTCTGTATGGCTTGGCGAGTCAGTAGGTCACCCTCTAGGGTCGGCTGCACATCCCGTAGCACATCCTGCAGCTCGTCCAGCACACCGGAGGTGCCAGAGGCAGTCCGTACTTCTGAGCAGGAAATGCAAAACACCGCTCAGCTCCCCAGGTGGTGGTCACCCCTCAGCCTTGCCTCTGTTCAGTTCTGCCAATAAAGAGCAAGTTTTTAGGTTGACCTCGCCAGGAGCAGAACCAAGTAGAGGAACTCTGCACTTTGATATATCTGGTTCTCACTCTGTACAGTGTCCCGGGCTGTGGAGAGAATCCTGTGAGCAGAAAAGATCTGCATAGTCCGTGAGAAAATTACTTCTCCCCTGATCTTTAAATGCTCTTGTCAGAACATTTAAAACCTTTCTTAATGACAAATAACAGTGAAACCAATATTTGTGTAGCATATTTTAAATACTAGTGACATTAAGAACTGTGTTTCTTCATAAAGATCATCAAAAGCAGCTCAGTACCCTGGTTTCATTCCCCAGCACAAAAAACAGCAGCTCAGTACTCTGGTTTCATTCCCCAGCACAAAAAACAAACAAAACAGAAAAAAAAAAGTCCGCCAAACTAGAACATGACACGGCCTGAGTTGCTTTCCTTCTCTGTTCGTGTTAGTTATGGTGTGGAGTATGCGTTTCGGACCCTAGTTTGCAAAAGGCGCCAGGACTTTAACTGTTCACCTTGTGTCGTGACAGCACTCTGAGGATCTTGTCTTGCCAGTTTGCTTCCCTGTCCTCCCTGCTTCTCTTTCTCGTGGGGCCTGCCCACCCTCCTTACTGCATGGGGGTTTCTTGGACAGTGCAGGTTGCTCCCCTGCTGTCACTGTTATCCATCCAGGTGTCACTTCCAGTTTTAAAAAGTGCTTCTTTGCTGCATATTTATCTTGGGTGGCCACTTTCCTTGTCTTTATAAAATGTCGCATGTATTTACTCCTGGGAGGTGAGGAATGTGTAGTGGTATGCTTCACTGTCTGCCAGGGAAGAAAAGACCTGCCCTGTGCGAGATGGTGCTGCTGTGTCACGGACGTGCTGGTCAGTGGCTACACAACTATTTGCCAGGTCAGCACTTTGGGCACTCACAGTCCTTATAGGAAGTGGCTGAAATTTGAGCCATGCTGTTTAAGGACATGTTTATGTTTTTACCTAAAGGATGGTAACTGGCCCAGGTGTAGTTCATTGCCCAGTAGACTCAAGGCCCTGGGTTTCATCCCAATGTGCCCTGGGCCCCAAATCATACCTGAACTTGTGGAGCAAGCATAACCCTGGGTAGGTCTGAACAGAAAGATTGTAATTTTCATGGGACTTGGGATCTAGGATGCTAGCTAAAACCCCATCCCTTAGGATCTGGGAGGTTCTGGCATAGTGGAAGGCTAAAAGAATAGGAATAATAGGTCTGGGGGTGATGCACAGATGGGAGCTCAGCATCATCATCTTCTGCACTGAGCCTTTCAATCCTGTGTCTGAAAAGGAAAGCAGAGTATGCTCAAAAAGTACCATACAGACTTTCATTTTACTAAAAAAAGGGGGCATTTTCCTTGGAAATTGTGGGTACAAGAAATACATCATGAGTTCTGTAACATTTTTCTAATGTAGAACAATTTCTCTGGATGACTGACTTGGAAATCTTGAGCTAATAAAGGGACTGGTGTTGCCCATGCCACAAAAGCCCACAGCGTCCCTCTGTCCACTGCAGCAGCACCCACAGCCTTGGTCTTGGAGACCTGCAGGTGGGGAAGTATTGACCCAAAAAGTAAAAATCTGAACTTAAAACCCCTCAATTTGCTCAATTTAATCCCCCAGATCAAATAATACCAAGGCATGCCTGGAGATCTGTTTGTGGCATCCACGGTACTGAGCAAAATGTTGCAGGTACTGCCTCGTCATGAGCGGTCTGGTGCTGTACAGACTGGCAGCTGATTTTAAGACATTTCTTGCTGCATGGAAAGTAAGTTTATTGCAATGAATGCTATGTTGTTTAGTTTATCTAAGACTGAGTAGAGATTGAGTTAGAAGGCAAAACACATAATTTTGTTTCAAATGTAATTTCCTGCCTGTTTCTTTTGATATTTGCCTCCCACACAAAGAACTGATGGAAAATTTTAAACAAACCTGAGTGCAGTTCCAGTTAATAGGAAGTTGGAGAAGACAGAACACTAGGAAAAAACAATCTTTGATTTTTCTCAAGTTAATGTAGTAGTCATTAGTGTTCAAAGCTTGATTAAGAAAGAACTGATGAGGCTGATGTAACACAGGAACTATGAAAATGTCACATAAGTCAGGCAACAAATCTAAGGAAGTATGAAAGCAGCATGTGAGCAATGAAAGCATCAATACTACAGGAGACATGACAAATTTAGAGGAACCAAGGCCAAGAATTGAGCCCCAGTGTTGCCACCCACATGCTTTGTGTTGGCACCAGATCCCCACAGGAAACAGGTCAGGATGACTAAGTGACTGTAGTATGCAGGGATCAAGAAACCCACTCATATACTGAGACTCTGGTGATTTCTTATATTAGGTATTTTATGCCACAGAAGATGGGCAGGATTAACAAGGGAATAGCTAAAATATGGTCACTTTTCCTTCTTTAGCCATATCTATACTATAAGCCCAGGTTCAAATGCTGCTCTGGTATTCCTATTCAAATTCTGATTGGCTGTAATATTTTGGTGTGTCAAATTTTGCTTGAAGATAAATTTTGATAACATAGATTACCACAGCCACGAGTGAGTGAAGCTATTTCGTTGGATGTGTTGCACGACAGAGCGCTCTGCCTTCTCCCCTGGCCTTTGGATGGCTTGGCTTGTGTCTTGAGTGAGTCAGGGTTTGTCTCATGGCAGGCACTTGCTCCCTGATCCAACTCCTCTAAACTGCTGAGGTCTATGCTGAGGGGTCTTGTACACAGTCCCCACAGACATGTGGGGCTTGGCAAACGTGTTGTTTGGAGACCCTATGCTACTTTGCCCTTCTGGGTAGAAACTCCCTTGAGGTATGGTGCTGGTCATGGGTAGCAGGGCTCGTCTGCTCCTGTGGCAGCTTCTCCAGGTTTGGGTACAGCCTGGTGCCCACTTCTGTACCTGGAGCTGTCTGATGATTTAGATGTTACTGTCTGAACTCGTCTTGGTTCAGACTGCTAAACACAACCTGCCTTGTGGGTGTGTGATTCTTTATGGACATTTTTTGCCATGCATATATAGCTAAGGAGAAATTAAATTATATGCTTCTTTTCTGTCTTCCATTAGAGATATTCAAACTACAGAGGCTTTGGGGCTTCTGCTCTTCCTCATGGGGAGTTGGGAGAGCTTTGGCACCTCAGCTAGTCAGACACTGGCATGGGTACAGGTTTGGCCCCTTGCTTTCCACCTTTTGGCATGGCACCTGTGCTCAATGAGCTTTAAGAACTTTTGCTGAAGTTCTTGCCATGTAGAAATCACCAGGGCCTTAGCCTGTGGAGATGTGCTAGGCTTTGACATTGTGAGCGAATGTTAGGGACTGTTTATAAAACACCTGCTGACCAAGGTGAAAGCATAACATGCATCTCACTGAAGTCTGAAACATAAAATGCATTTAGAGATGCAGTTGGTGAAAATTCTTTTAAAGTTAAACCTTGGGGAAAGCAGACAGATCAGGGATTCTCGGATGGTAATGGCTTTCTCAGCAGTCAGGGTCATAACACATCCTCACAAGCAAGTGGGCCAGGGCAATAGAAGGGGCGTTTCCAACTGTACAGTGATCTTACCCCCTCCTGCACTCTGAAGATCCCACTGGAATCTGCGTGCAGGTTGAAGCATGGAAATCGCGATTGCTGTATTTCAGTAGTAGTTTGTCGCATATGTTAACTCTAACCCTAACCCTGAGTTGGGTCTGACTTCTGTGAATAGAGCTTGGCCTTGGAGATCTTACTCAGTCCCTGTTAACCTCAGGTGCTAAGTCAGATCCAGAGTGGTCTTGAGATTAAATGAATGCAAACATATGACCCAATACAATGTTTGGTATGTAATAGATACTCGACAAATATTAATCCCTTTTCCTCCCACTTCCTCTATAAGGTTCAGAGTTAAGTAACACATTCTTGCATACTTAAACATAAATACGTGAGTCAGGAGAGCTTGTGGGCAGGTAGGCCTAGACTCTAGAACCAGAGTAGCCATTGGAAACACATTAGTGGCATCTCCAGTGGGACTGCTGCCTGTTCCACCCTAAGTCTCTGTCTCCATGTGTATGGACTCGAAGAAGCCATGGTCTTTTGGCACTCTGAATCCTGCCCTGCTCAAGGGCCTCAGAAACCCAGATGCAAGCAGTGCAGATGGACATGCAGGCCCTGCAGTGACGCACAGGCACAGTCCAGGAGCTCCAGGTCCCCTCTCCAGCCCACTACCGCCCACCACTATGGGTACTGACAAGGCAAAGGCTTTTGCAGGTGGCAGATGTAGCGCTCTGAGCTGTCATTGGAGGCCATGTGCACTGGGACTCCAGCAACTCTCTGTTCTTTCTGCTAGTGTGGTGCCGCAGCTCGGGCACAGCTTGCTTTCTTCATGAGAAGTTTTGCTATAATTAGGAAGTAGTCAGGTCACATACATGTGCAAGGGTCAGAAAAGTCACCACTACCCAGAATTAGTGGTTATTATTTTTTCACTTCTCTGTATGGTTTTCCTCATATGTATGTATACCTAAACATTTTTGTTTTATATATTTTCAAACTCTGTATGAGGAATCGTAATATTTGTATTCCACAACTTGTTTTATTTTTCAGCCGTGTTTGTGAGCCTTATCTGTGTTACTGCATGTATAGTATTTCACTGTGTGCATTCTGCAGACAGTTTTCTGGCTTACTTTAAGCATTTTATGTTGCATGCACTGCCATCAGGAGTGGTTGGATCAGATTTGTCAGCACCCATCAGGGTAGGGGAGACTCAGTAGGGCACTTATTTGTGTGTGGCTGGCACCATTTCACAGGACACGCACCAGAGGGCCAAGTTGCTTTCCTCAGTGATTGTGTCATGCACACTCTGACCAACAGAGTCTGTTGATTTGCTTCCTAATCTCACCAACACTTGACCTTGTGAGAATGCAACTTTTGTCAGGCTAGTGAATACGAAGTAATATCTCAACTGATACGTGTATTAGCTTTTCTGAATTTTCCTCAGTGAATTGCCTCTTCAAGTTTTGTCCCCTTTCTTTCGGGTTGTCTGTGTTGAGGGCTATTAAGTTCTTGAAATTTAACCCTACTTACAAACTAACAATTTAACCTGCCACAGTTTTAGAGAAGTTGGCAGAGATGTGAGACTCCTAGATTCAAGACAGAAGACTGTTCCAGCAGCACAAACATGCAGTTACATGAATGCTTGTACCCCAAAGTACCCTGGGGTGCAGGTGGGCCCAGATGAGTGCCAGTGCACTCAATGGATCAAGCTGTAGGAGGGAACCCCTGAGGCTGGGGCCCAAATGTTTCATAATGGGCCCTTTGTTCTGGACATTTGGGTTATGCTAAAATGAACATACCTGACCTTTGTTCTAGAGTGTGGACACCCAACCTCTGGCTTGCTTGAGCCACAGTGAGTGAAGAGGTATTGGGCTTTGTGTAAAGTACGTGATAATGTAGACAAGTCACAATGCTTCCTTTATTTTTAATATTTTTATTATAGCATTAAAAAGGGTGATATAAATGACAGCATTTGATTTTGTTTCTGTGAAGCTAATGCATCAATTTGTGGTTCAGTGGGGTGGTTGCTGTTCTTAGTGATTTCTCAGAGTGCCCATCAGAATTTTTTTACCTAGTTTATTGTCCATGTGTCTCATGCCCATAACCCACATCCATACATGGAAGTCACTGTGGCGTTGGGGATGTCCTGTCCATGGATCTTATGGAATTGCAGCTTTGATGATGATACAGTGGTATTTCATTGAATGTGGCTCGACAGCAGTAGTTGTGTCACCTCCATGAGCTTTTTGTAAGTCCCTCTCTTTTATGGGCCATCACCAGGAGACCGACTGTAGCTATACTCGACATGTTGTTGATAAAGGTTAAAGACAGTGCTTTAATGTAATGTTTACTGCTTTGTGTAGATCAGGAAATTTAGCTCTGCCTTTTTTCTGTATTTTGAGACAGGGATTTACTGTGTAGTTTAGGGTGGCTTTGAATTCGCTGTGTGCCCCACGCTGAAGTCAAACTTGCACTGATCCACCTCAGCCTCCTCAGTGCTGCGATGACAGGTGTGTGCCCTTATACCGTGCTGCTTTGTCTTTTAATGGCGCCAAAGAAGCCATTTCTTTAGTGTTGTTCCATCCCTTACCAATTCTGCTAATAAAAATGGCAAGTAGAGTCCCCTCCATGTTCCAAGCTTTTCTGATGTCTGCCTGCCGTGAGAGGAGGGGAAGCCCCTCACCTTCTGCTGGTTAGGGGTCCTGGGGACCACTCTGGGTCCCTGTGGTGTCTCCATAGGCCTCCTGCAGGGCTTCTATCACCAGCAGGGCGATTGGGCCTCAGGAAGGGCCTGTAGACTGTGGTGCGGGTTGCAAGTCTTCATTTTGCACTTGTTCGGGATCCTGCTTGGAGGGGATGCCCATTGCGTCTGGTTGCTTTTTTTTTGAAACTCACAATTTCACAGTCTGTTATACTGGGCATTATTTTCCCTAAATAAAAAGAATAACTGTTTCCTTATGTTTTAAAAAAACTGGAGACAGCCCATCTGAGGCTAGTCACCTTCTGGGGGTTGGAGAGGAATTCAGTGGAGTGTGAAAGCCTGACTCTCCCAGGAGGCCACTGCTCAGCCAGCACAGCAGAGCTGTTGTAGCTCACTATGTGCCACCCATCCCTGTCATGCACCCAGCCCAGCCTCAATAATGCCTGGAGGAAGGAACAAGGCCCCTGTCCCACCCCTGAGCTACACCTGATACAGGTCCCGAAGCTGGTGTCCTCTTCTCATTTTATTCTCAGCCTCTGCAGGTCAACCTGTGACTTGGTCTTCTTTTTTTAAGAAAGGATTAAACATTAGTGATTTTGGCTGTCCCCCGGGTCTAGATTCAGGATCCTGACTAGGTGGATCCTCACTGACCTGCCTAGTGTTGCCATAGTTTCATCACTGCTGGGGTTCTGCAAGCAAAGGAAAAATAAAGGGTCACACACACTAAAGATCAGCAAAATGGCTGTCACATGGCCAGCCTAAACAAATAGCTTTTATTGAGATTAAAGAACCAAGAAATTCAAATTGCGTGTGCTTAGATTATATAACTTGTTTGCTTCTTGTCCTTATAGGACCTTATATTTTTACCTTGGGGTTGGGGGCAATGTTTCAAGGCCTGCACTTTTCCCTATAACATTGTCAACCAGATGTGTCTGGGACAAAATGGAGTTAGTGTGGCCTCTACACATCACTACCCTGTGATAGGTGTGGGCACGTGTGCACCATTGCACATTCTCATGTGTACTCACCAGCAGGCTGAGTAACACTCTCTCGTCAGCTCTGGAGCTCAGTTGGAAACAGCTCTTGGTAACAATGGACAGGCAGGGTGGCGTCTTGTGGGGCCTTGCCCACTGCTGTTGCTTCGAGAAGCAGGATATGCCCTCTCTAAGCCAGATGCCAGTGGCATCTTTTCTGCTGGGAGAGTGGAGAGTATACTATCCTGTGTGCATCTTCCTGTAGGGACATGTTAGGGGCAACTCTGGCTTCCAGACCACAGAACCTGCTCAGGATCCTGGGATCCCTGCATACTGGGGCCCTGACTTGGCAGGGTGACACAGACCCTGCTGTCCCATGAACTTGTTGGATATGCAGACATTTTCCTAGCATTGCTGGAAGTATATGTGCATGGGTGTGGGTGTCGGGGTCCCATGTCATGTCAGTAAGAGGCTGTGGGCTGAGGAACCCACTCAGGAGACCAGAATGAGGGTGGGGACACTGGGCTGGGCCCTGGAGGACAGTGCTATGATTGCTTTTTCTTTTGCAGGGCATAATGGGACTGGGTCTGGGCCTCAAGTCAGGACATCAGGAAGGACTCAGGTGTGACCCAGAGTGGCAGAGCCAAGGAGCCACCAGGACTAGGCAGAAACTGCTCACTGGACAAGGAGGGCATGAACTCGGTGATGTCCATTGAGTTTGTTTGCTCTTGGTCCAGGCACGTTTCCTGGGGCCTCCCCACAGTGTGTGCCAGGCTCCTTGCCTCCTCTGCTGCTGTGGCCCAGCATGGGCGGACCCAGGCCAAGGCACCTGGCTCCTGGCAGCTGCATGCATGGGCTACACTTGGCTCCTTGTGTTGCTGTGTGCGCTGCCTGCTCTCTGAGAGCACCTTCTCTGCCCCAGAGCACTTTGTGTAAACCAAGGCTGACATTTATAGACTCAGCTGCAGTGAGCATCCTCCCCATGAAGGAGGTCTTTTGCCTGGGTATATAGTGGCATTAGGTGCATACGCCCACAGGATGCATGGAAGTGCCGTCAGCCTGGGCTTTCTGCCACCTCACTATGCAGACACCTTGTTCGGGGGAGGTAGGCACCCCAGAAGCCGGGTGAGCCTGAAACGTGTGGAAGGATATTCATGTTGGACAGTGCATCATGCACTCTGGTAGGTTTTTATGTGAGGAGAGAAGGGAAGATGGTTTATGTGTGTGAGAAGGGGCAGAGTTAGCTACCACAACAAAAAAGAGTATAGAAGCAATAAACAAAACAAAACAAAGCACCTCTTGTATTTCTATGACAGGAGATTGCTCATGATTGAGCTGTGCTTACTAAAGTTCTTGTTGTCTTGTGCACTACCATTTTTGTGTTATTCTTGGTGTGTGTATGTTATCCTAGCCAGAACATAATCAAATGTGAATTCCACACTGGTGCACCAGGTGCAAACACCTTCCCCATCTTGCTCCATTTCTGCCAGTCCGCAAAGGGCTGTGCCCGTGTGCTGAGTAAACCACACCTTGGGGCAGAGCAGGCCTTGTTGGACCTCAGGCCAAAAAGGGCAGCTGCAGCTTGAAGGAAGACCTCTGAGCTGGCCAGGTCCTCCCCATACCACTCCCTGCTGGATTGTCCCTGGCTGTTCCATGGCTGTCTATCTCCCAGCTCTTCAGCTTGGATTCCCCAGGTTGTGGTAACGTATACTGCTGTCCCATCTGTGGCAGAAGAAGAGCTTCTGCTGTCTCAGCAGCTCTAGTGAAGGCAGTTTCTGGAGGTTGCCTGGGCTGGGCTTCCTGACTGTTAGGTTCTCCAGAAATGCAGCTTGAGGTTGACGCTGACTCTGCTCACCCCATGGGGTGCCCATGAACAGCATGGTGGGAGGTTTAGGTGAAGGAGGGCTCTGAGGCTGGTCAGAGCTTCTGTGCAGAGGAGGGCAGCCCTTGTGCTCTGGCTTGCCTGATGCCTGGACTCTTTTTTTGTTAGTGTTTTTGAGATAGTGTTTCATTATGCAGTTCTGTTTGGCCTTGAACTCACTTTGTAGCCCAGACTGACCTCAAACTTGCTGCAATCCTCCTGCCTCAATTTCCTGAGTGCTGGAATTATAAGCATGCATCACCCCACCTGGCCAGCTGGGCTCTTGCTGCCTAATTCCTGTGGCTCCTTAGATCATCACCAGCTTCCTTTGCAGAGTCTCCCATGTTGATTCCCCCTCCGTTTCTTTCTCCCTGTCCTTCCTCCCTAGTTCATCCTGTATGAACTAGGGAGTTCATCTTTTAGGTAAGGTTGCAGTAGTTTCTCAGCTGATTGCTCGGGCTCTGGCCCCCTGTAGTTCAGGCATACACCTGGAGTTGGAAGCAGAAACACTGGAAGTGGCACTCAGTCCTACTGCAGGTGGTCCCATGTCTTTGAACAGTGCATAGACCTTCCGAGTCTTGGTCTGCTAATCACCTTGCAGCCCCTCGTCCTGCTGCCATCTGTGCTCCTTCATCCTCTGCAGCCATGCATACTGATAAGAAGACCCTGCCTGGTCTCCTGCCCTTATGGTGCTGTGACAACTGGTGTTGGTGATTGCCTCACTGGCCACCTCTGCCTGTCTCTCTGCTATTTCCTCCATGAGTCTGGTTCTTTGCTTCCTATTGAGTATTTATCCTTAATTTCTTCTAACCAGTGTCATTTCTGTCCTCTTAATTACCAAGATGTCTCTGGCATATTTATGACCTCCTGTCTTTGTCATTGTGACCTGAGAAGTTGTCTTGTTCTTGGATTGGTCGTAGGTGCCACAAATGGATTGTTTGCTGCAGAGTGCTGGTGAAGCTTGGTATAGCAGTCACTGCTGTCTGAGTTACCTGCGTGAAGGCTGTGTGTTCACTTCTCACTGCTCCTCTAACAAAGTGGTACAACTTACTGGTCTAAAGCAGCACTAATCATTTCATGGTTCTGTAATGTCAGAAATGATGAAGTAAAATCAACACATCAGCAGAGTTATGCTCCCATGGAGGCTTTCTGAGAGACTGCTTCTGGACCATCTGCATTCCTTGGCATAGCACCTGGTCTTCCATCTTCAAAGCCAGCAGTCCAGCCCCTCCGCTCTCTTTTCCTATCCTCGCATCAGTGCCCCAACCCTTACCCTGATGTTTCCTCCAGGAGGAGCCTTGTGTTCAAAGTCAATAACAGCAGTCCTGTCCCCAGCTCAGGGTCTTTAACTGTGTCTGCAGGATACCTTTCCTAAATAAAGTGGTGTTTCCCTAGATTCTGGGGCTTAGAGTATGGACAGCTTTGGAGCCATCATTCTACCAGCCAAAGTGTGTTCAAGCTGATGAAAAATTAGGTCATCATGAATGGGAGCCAGAGTGGTCACTGAGGGAAGACTGTGAAATGAAAGGCACCATGCATGAAAACAGGGAAGGAGCAGGAAAACATCCCAGACAGGTAGATAAACACAAGTTGAAACATGCATAGTCTCTTGTTGGAATAATGAATTCACCAGTGTGAAACAGCTCATTATGGATGGACAGGAAATGCTTGTCATCCTGACGTACATCTCCCACACTGCAAGGACGCTGTCTTTTCAGTTCTTTGGTTTACATTATCTTCTCTTAAACTGCCCATAAAAACAATGAAATGAACACATAGAAGATCCAGAGATTGAATTTCTCTGCCGTACAATTTACTTGCTTATACTCACATTTGGTATTTGTTCTTTGGCTGTGAGACATCTTTTTGTATGCTTTATTGAGATACAGCAATTCACATACAGTAAAGTTACTCATTTTTGGTGAACAGTTTGATGAATTGTAGTAATTATTTACTACCAAGTCATTTATATTAAAACTAAGTTTAGAACAATCTCTTCCTTTGGGAACATTTGCTTACTACCCTAACTGTGACCCCAGGCCACCTCTGCCCAGCTTTCTGTCTCTACTCTTCTTTTGTTCAGATGAAGTAAGTACAAGCATACATCATGTTGTCTTTTAGTTTTACTTACTTCATTTAGTGTAATTTTTTGAGATTGATCTACATAATGGTACATTTCAGGGTTCATTGCAGTTTGTTGCTAAGTGAATTCTGTGATGTGGAGAGACTGTGATTTGCTTATCCACTCATCAGTTGAAGGACATTCTAATCATATCTGGTTGAAGGTTATGATGAATAATACTCCTGTAAATATTCACATAGAAGTTTTTGTGTGGGCCTATGTTTTAATTTCTGTTTGTTAAACACCCAAGAGTTGGCTGGTCAGGTCATCCAATAAGTGTGTGTGTTTAGTTTAAATGATAATTTAGAGGCCATTTTAAAAGCAGCTGTATCTGTTAGCATTCTGACCAACACTGAAGGGGATTCTGCATGCTCCTGGTCATTTTGGTGGCTGTGTGGACATCATATTGTGTCAATATGCATTTCCCTGATGACTAGTGATACTGAGTCTCTTTATGTTCTTATTGAACTTTTGTAAAATGTGGGTTCAGATCTTCTCATCTTTTATTGAGTTTTTTTGCCTTTTATTGATTTCTAAGATACGTCTATATATTCTGAAAACAAAATTTTGTTAGATGGATGTGTTTTGTGGATGATTTCTCCTATTCTGTGACTTGCTGTTTGTTTTCTCAGCTGTGTTTTGAAGGAGATGTTTTTAATTTTTATGAGATCCATTTTATATACTTTTTCATATATAGATTATGGTTTTTCTCTCCTGTGTAAGAAATCCTTGCCCAACATCATATCACAAAGGTTTTCTTTCATGTATGTTTCTGATAATATTAATGGTTTTAGCTTTTGTTAAGTCTATGATCCTATGAAGTTAGTTTTGAAACAGGATGTGGATCACTGGTCAAGCTCCCTTTTTCATAAAGATAAAATTGGTCTGGCAACATTTGGTGAAAATACTTTTCTCCCAGGGTTTTGCTATGCAGTTCAGAGTGGCTTTCAACTCACTTTGTAGCCCAGTGTGGCCCCAAACTTATAGCAATCCTCTTGTTTCAGCCTCCTGAGTGTTGGGATTATGGTGTGTGTCACCACAATTGGCCCCTTTCCTATTCTTTGATAGCCTCCTTCTATTTTAAAGGCCATATGTGAGAGAAAACACATGGTACTTGTCTTTCTGAGTGTAATACTCTTTGTTGGGACAAAAATATCAAATACCGGGCTGGGGATTTAGCTCAGTGGCTTAAGCGCCTGCCTGGCAAGCGCAAGGTCATGAGTTCGATCCCCGGTACAAAAAAAAAAAATCAAATACCTACTAGTTAAAGGAGGAGAGGTTTATTTGACTCGTGGATTCAGAGAGTTTAGTTCACAGTCAGCTGGCCTCCATGGCAGAAGTGGATTGCTGTAAAGGACTGGAGGGAAAAAGCTGCCCAACTCTTGGCAGCTAAGAAACAGGGAGTGAGAAACAAGGGAGAACCCTGGGACAAGAATAAACCCTTCCTGGTCACATCTCTCAGTGAGCACCTCCTAACAACACATTCAGCTATGAATTCATCAATGAATTAATTTGCTGATCTGTGTACTCTCCTCACATGATCCACTCACCTTCTGAAAGCCTCACTTCTGAACACAGGAGACTTGGGGGCATTCAAGATCTAAACCATAACACTGAGTCTAGCTTATTTCACTTACCACGATGATTTCTAGTTGAATCCATTTTCCTGCAAATAACATGATTTCCTCCTTTATGATGAGTAATACTCCATTATATAAATGTGCCACATTTTCTTTATTCATTCATCTATTGCTGGGCACTAAGGCTGATTCTCTAAGTTGGTTATTGTGAACGATGTTACAGTGAACATAGGTATGCATATGTCCTTGTAGTATGGAGACTTTAATTCCTTGGGGTATGTACCAAGGCATGGTAGAACTGGATCAACTAATAGCTCTAACTTTAGTTTTCTGAGAAATTTCAGTACTGATTTCCATAGTGACTGTACTAACTTACCTTCCTACCAACAATATATAAGGGTCCCCTAATCATCCTTACTGGTCATTTTGTGTTCTTAATAACATTCACCCTGATAGATGGAATCTCACTGAAGTTGTAGCACCACCCAGAGAAACCACTAGACCTGCCCTGAATGCCTGCCACCATCCAGATGCTTGCTTCCCTTAGGTAACCAGAGTGGGCCGGGAGAAATAGCCAGATATTCCCCATTTTCCTGCAGGCCATTGGAGACACTTGCTTCACATGGGCAGCTAGTGCAGATTGGGAGAATCATAAAAACATGCCTCTGTGCACCTGTCACCATTGGGGAATTCCACATATAATCACTCAGGCTGAGAGAAGAAGCATCCCTGCCACCACGTACCGCTGGCCATTAGAGAAGCATTGGTGTAGCCACACGGATCTATAGAAGCCTGCCCCAGTCCCCACTGCCTCACTGGGAACCAGGGTTTGGAGAAACTCAGGTGCCTAGCCTGTTCACCTACACTGTGGAGGAGCAGCCACCATGGGAAGTGCCTGGGACCCCACAACTGACTTGTTGGGAGGAACCCAGGAAAAATGTCAAGATGAAGCAGCAAAAGGCAATCTCAGACCTCCAGCCCACACAGAACAAGTCTGGGAGATATAGACATGGAAGAAAACGAAAGTCACATGCCTGAAATATCTGAAAAGGCAGCCACTGAAGTAAAGAAAAAACATGTGCTATAAAAATAATCAAATCAGAAATAATATCTCAGGTAAAAGAAGAAATCACAAACATAATGAAAGAATTACTAAGTATATCTAAAGAATACATAGATTAAAAAAAGGAAAATGATGGAAACTTTGAATGAACAATATAGGCAGGAATTACAAAGCATGAAACAGATTCAGAGAGATATCTAGGAAATTAAAAACTATGTTGAAAGCTGGCAAAACCACCTGAAAGATACTGAAGATAGACTTTTAGACCTTGAAGACAGAATTGCAGCTATCAATCATGAAAGAAAAGATCTCTTAAAAATAACAGGGAACCAGGAAATAACAATTCAACAGCTGCAAGACACTGCAAAGAAAAATAATTTAATAGTGATAAGGATCAGTGAACAAATGGGGCCAACACAAATGACATAAAGAGACTACAGAAGTAATGGCAGAAAACTTCCTAAACTGGGAAAAGCACCTGGCATACAAATATGTAAGGCATATAGAACTCCAACTATCCATAACCAAAATAAATCTACACCCAGACATACTATAATCAAGATCCCAGAAATTCAGCACAAGAACAGAATATTAAAGACTGTTTTTAAAAAAGAAACAGATCACCTATAAAGGAAAACTCATCAGAATCATGGCAGACTTCTTAACATAAGCTATTAAGTCATGAAGAGTTTGGAGTGAAGTGTTTCAAATCTTGAAAGAAAACAACTTCCAACCCAGATTGATGTACCCTGCAAAAATTGTCTTTCAAAATTGATGCTAAAATAATATACTTCCATGTTAAAGAACAACTGAAGGAATTCATGACCAACCCTATAAATAGTATGTGAGAGAGATAAAGATGACCAAAGTTCTAGGACTAGCAGCAGAGGGGATTGCCAAACAGGGCAGGTAGTTGAATGAAGGGAAAAAGTAGAGGACCAACAGCAGGAGGATAACATGGCAGAGACGAGCCAATGCATGCAAGTTGTAACTATAAATGTAGATGGCCTCAATTTGCCAATAAAATGAAACAGGGAGAGTGGATCAAGAGACAAGACCCATCAGTATGCTGTTTACAAGAAACCCATTTAACTTACAAGGAAATTCATAGACCAAAAGTCAAAGGTAAGAAAACAATGTTCCATATGACAGGAAACCAGAAAAAAGCATCATAACTTGCCCATCAAATGTAGAATGGATAAGAAAGATATAATATTTTCATACAATGGAAAGCTCTTCAGATATAAAAAAGGGTAATGTCAAGGCTCTTGAAGGTAATTGCAACTTGAGATCATGCTCATGAGTGAAACGGTTAGGACTCATATGGGTGTGTTATCTACTAGTGAAAAATTGAAGGATTTAGTGGGATCCAAAATGTACAGTAGATACTATGAAAGTGATAGGGGAGGAAATGTCTGTGAAGGGAAGGTGGAAACCATTGTTAATTTCCTATTATCTTGTTTTGAATTCCTGTATCATTTTCATAGTTTTGTTAGATTTGGTTTTATTCTATCTTGTTTTGTTTGGTTTTATTCTATCTTGTTTTGTTTTACTGTTTCTGATGGTATGGGAAACTGTTTTTAAGATGTATTATGGTAGCCATTGTTGATTTCCTATTATTGTGTTTTGAAGTCCTGTAATACTTTCATTCTTTTGTTTTGATTTGTTTTACCTACTTTTATTAGGTCTGATGGTATGGACAGCTATTTTTAAGAAATCGAGACATTATGATACCAATTGTTGATTTCCCTATTAGCTTGGTTTGAAGTCCTGTATCACTTTCATTATTGTGCTCTTATTAACTGTATTCTGTTTTATTTTTTTTGGTTTTATTTTCTTTAAAATAGAAAAAAAAAGAAAATATGCCACCACCCCCCAACCAGTATACTTCAGTTTGTTAGTTGCCCAGGTAATAGTTCCTGTTCCAGATTCAGTTGCTTGTGTGTCTTAGAAATGGCAGGTCACTGTGATGCATAAAACTGGTCACTATGATGCACAACTTGTCACTATGATGCACATTGTATAAAACAATCCCTGATTGACAAGCCATTCTGCCTCTATACTTCGTGTTGCTTACCTCATATAAATCCTAGACCAACAGAGATCAGGGCCTGATATTTTGGGAGTGATCTTGATCAGTGCTTGTTGACATAAATAAATCTGCCTCCAAATTCTGGGAGTTGTTTTGGTGTTTCTCCTTGCCATTGCATCTGGTGCATCAGCTGAAAAGATCAACCATGTTGATCTCTTTAGTCATGAGTTGCAGCCTTTTCAGATGGAGCAAGGACCTCTATAGGCCAACAGGAAGGTGCACCCTCGAGATTTCTCCAGTCTCCTCAGAGGTCTAGAGGACAATTTCTGGCTCCCCGAATGAGTGGCTCACATCAGACAGCAAAGGGAGAAGAACACAATGTATTTTCAGTTTGAACAGAAGAAGAGCTTGATCAGCTTTTTTTAGTTAAGGCAACCTTCCAGGGAAGAGAGGTTGGAATGTTTAACTTCTAAGTGCATGCTGAATGAAAGTGTGAGTGAGTGATATGGACAGCTAAGCAACAGGCTGCTTTATCTATGCAGCAAGACTGGGAAACACTGGTCATGGTGGCTGATTGGACCCTCTTCTGTGGTTATGTGAAGCACAACATAACGCATAATGGAAGCTTTGCACCCTCCTTAGCTAAGTTGAAAATAATTCCTTGTGAAGTGTGGGCCAGGTGGGCATCTGAATGGTCTCTTTCTGAGGGGCACCCACCCTTTGTCTGTTGTACAATATACAATGTAGGGAGATAGAATGGAAACTAATTAGTTAAAACCCACAAGGGCTTTTATAAAGTTAAAAGTGGCACAAAACTGCTCCCTACATCTCAAAGAACAAAAAGAAAATAAGAGGACTATTCTTCCTTAGAATTCAATCTTGGCACCCTCATTGGCTACTGCAGTTTACCCTGCTCTCAGCTCATCTACTTCCAACCAGTTCAGTTCCATTTCACTGCCTGAATTTGGCCACAGAGGACTCCCCTCCCAAGACATGATTATCCTGGTCATATGGCATCAGCTAATGCCCACTTGAGATGACTATTAGCAGTTCCTTCTAAGTTCTACATTTTGACTGAGGAAAATTGTGTACTGTCAATCCTGACAAATGTACCCTGTCAGGCTTGAATAAATAGGACAGACCAAGCTCTATCAAATTAGGCCCTCAAGAGCCTGTAGTCATTGCAAAAGTCTGGGATCAACCTGTGGTATTCCTGGTGGACAATGGAACAGAACTCTCTGCCTTCAAAAGTTCCCTACACCAAAATGTTACCATTACCAGGGTACCTAGAACTCTTGCCTCTTGCCTTTTCTGTGAGGCACAAACTTAAAGCCTGAAAAGACATCTCCTTTGCACCAAGATAGTCAACTTCCATCTTATTTAACCTTGCACTTTCATTGTTAACTGTTCTCCAACAAAAAGATGATGCCTGCTTCAGCCTGAGATGGATAACTGCAGTCCTGAAGTTCTAAAAACTTTCCTCCCTGAGGTATGAACTACAGACTTGCCTTTGGGCCTGGCCATCAACTATACCACCTCACCATGACCCCCATTGCTGTCAGATGTTGTGAGAAGGATAAACAGGTATGTAGCCATACATCAGCCTGGCAGACTTTTAATTATCTTGGGCAAGATCTCTGTGTTATCAACAACACAACCACCACCTTGCATTCTGCATTTTTCAACCCATAACCCCTTTTTGGACTGTTCTAGATTTAAAAGATATCTTACTATTCTTGCAAGCTGCTCCTGTAATCCCCTTTGACTGAGAAAATTCTAGATAAAAGGCCAGCTCATTTAAACTCAATTGCCATAAGGGGTTAAAAATTCTCCCACTTTGGAGTTGGTGCCATTCATGGACTGTGGGGAAGGAGAACAAGAAGCCAACAAGAAGCCAAGCCCTCCCTGCAAGTTGGTGCCATATGTGGGCTGCTGGTGAGGAGAACCAGACACCAGCCCTTTCCAATAAATTAGCACCATTTGTGACTGGGGGAGGAGAACAAGAAGCCAACAAAAAGCTAAGCCCTCCCTGTGAGTCGGTGCCATGCATGGGCCACTGAGGGGAGAACCAGACCGTCCTAGGCCCTTCTGGCCTGTGGGCTGGGAGACAGGAAGAGCCCTCATCATAAGCAACCAGTTGAGCTGGAGAAACACAGGCTGTGATGATAGCTATTAAGGTAAAATACAACTTAATGCTTATAGTGTTTAGTGTTTCACTGACTTTGCAGGCCTAAAACTGGTAGTCTGATTATCTATTCAGAGCATAACATTGTGGAATGTAGCATCTATGAGGAATCTCATTCTGAAGGTGGTAGCCGTTATTAATTTCCTATTATTTTGAAGTCTTGTATTATTTTCATTGTTTTGTTGGATTGGGTTTTATTCTGCTCTATCTTGTTTGATTTTATTATATCCAATGGCGTGGACAGATATTTCAAAGATAACAAGATATGGTAGCCATTTTGGATTTACCATTATCTTGTTTTAAAGTCCTTTATTATGTTCATTGTTTTGTTTTTATTGGTGTATTTTGTTCTATTTTGTTTAGTTTTTACTATGTCGGAAGGTACAGGCAGCTATTTTGAAGACAACAAGAGGCAATATGGTAGCCATTGTTGATTTTCTGTTATCTTGTTTTGAAGTCCTGTGTCATACTGTTTTGTTTGTATTGGCTTTATTCTGTTTTATTTTGCTTAGTCTTATTCTCTTTAAAATAAAAGTTACCAAAAAAAAAAAAAAACCCTCTCCTACCTTGGCTCTGCACCTGTGTTCTGTATGACAAGAAAGCCACCCTAGATGGGCTCCCAGATTCAGCTCAAGAAAGAAAAGCTTTATCATGTTTTGCCCAAGAACCCTGAGGCTGATCTGCCTCCTCCTTACTTTCATCAACCCCAGGCTGCTCAGTCATCCACAACACCACCACCACAAGTTGTCTGCTGTGCCACAGCCCTCTGCTCTGCTAGAAGCAACACCTACTGATTCTGTTTAATACTAAAGAATGCTGCCATATTTTAAATGGGGCTTAAGCCTGATTAAAATCAGAAGTCACTGCCACTGTGGTTGATCCTGACACTTGGGTGAACACAGTCCTCCCCTAGGTGTGTCCCAACTGGGACTGTAATGTAACATAGGGCCATGAAGCCTTAGGTCAGTACTGCACTGCTCTTCTGGCAGACCTCAAAGAGAGAGTCAAGAAGCCAAAAAACATGTCTAAAGTTACTGACATTACCCACTGAAGCCCCCACTGAAAAGAAACTGCCAAAGCAGATCCTGTGAGATTGATGCACACTTTATCAAACATGAATTCCTGAACATGCTTGAGTGCTGTATACCTCTCCTGGGATGTAACCAGCTTCCCTCACACACAGTCCACTGTCCCAGACCTAATATTGACTCTGACTGTACCCCAGGAGGAAGAATAGCTCCTGCATATGCCTAATAATTATAACTCTGAAATTTTGAGAGACTTGTTTCCAGAAGTATGGACAAATGCATACTTACTCCTGGGGCTTGCTATCAGTCATGACCCTTTGGTGATTTAGCTCTGTCCTAAGGAAACTCCCCCTGCATCAGTTTACCTCTCCTGCCTGTAAAGTCAGTTCAAGATTGCCAAGCTGCCAGTGCTGTCACGATTGCCCTCCATATACATTAACTCAGTCTCTGCCACCTATAACCTGTTTGTACACCTGCCTGGACCTGAAGAATGCCTTCTGGGGGTTGGGGATTTAGCTCAATGGCATAAGTGCCTGCCTAGCAAGCATGAGGTCGTGAGTTCAATCCCTGATACTAAAAAAGAAAAAAGAATGCCTTCTGCCTTTGGCTCCTTTCAGTCAACCTCTCTTCACCTTTAAATGGAAAGAGCCCAGTTCTGGACTCAAAAACCAACTGACCTGTACTTAACCTTCCAGAGAAACCTTCCAAAGAAAACTTGTTTCCCCTTTGAAAAAACACTTCTGATTAATGACACTCAAGCTGCCTGCTGAAAAAATACAAAAACTCTGATACAGTATCTGGCAGAAACTAGTGACAAGAAAAAAACTTCAAATTTCTTGCTGGCTTCTATATACTTACTCAAACTGTCACTCCCTGGGAGTGCCCAATGGCCTCTAAGGATTGCCTCTCCCTCCTTTGCCTCCATCCCCTAACAGCCACTGGCCTTCTTGATCAAGAAAGCTGACAGGCTCACCTTAGACCAAGACCTAACTGTCCAGGTGCCCCAAGCTATACTGGGATGAACCATTCTAAAAATTGGACCTCCTGACAGATGCTGAGTACACACTGTTTATGGATGGAAGTAGCTCTGTTAGGAATGAAATCTGACAGGCCAGATATGCTATGTCAGCTTGGACAAGACTATTTTGGCCAAAACTCTCCTGCAGGGATGATCAGCACTGCTGATGAAAACCTGCCACCAATAATGCAAAATAATGTGGTCCAGAGGCCTAAGCACCCTCCGGGGATCCAGCTGACTAAAACATCAACCCCAGCCAGAAAACCTTTGCCCGGTATTCCTGGAAGATCAGGGCCAGACCTTCCCCCACCATTTGTTCTGCAGGCTCAAGCCACAGCACTGACATCCATAGCCCTGCAGCCAGCACAGGATTCAGCATCAGTGTCACTGGCCCTGACCTCATGCATTACAGTGGACCCTCCCCAATGAAAGATACATAGATAGACTGCACAGAAATAAAACAAATCCTGGTTATTCAGTGTTTCTGCTTGCCATTGCAAAGTTTTGATTTGCATCTCCCTAATGGCTAAAGATATTGACTTTTTTCATGTAAGTATTGGCCATTTGAACTTCTACTTTGGAAAGTGTCCATTCAGCTAATTTCCCCATGGATTGGATTACTAGTCCTTTTGGTTTTAAATTTTTTGAGTTCTTTATATATTCCGGATATAAACCTCTGGAGAAGGGTAGCTGGCCAGGGTTCTCTCCCATTCTGTAAGCTGTCACTTTGTGCTGTGGGTTGTTCCCTTTGCTGAAAAGAAGCTTTGTAATTTGATGTGATGCCATTTGTCAATTCCTGTTATTTTCTGAGCTGCTAGATCCCTTTTCAGGAAGCAATTATCTGTGCCAACACTTTGAAGTGTTTTCCATGTTTTCCTCTAGAAGTTTCAAAGTTTCAGGTCTTATATTAAGGTCTCTGATTGACTTTTTTTTTTTTTTTTTGTGGTACTGTGGATCGAACTCACGACCTTGCGCTTGCCAGGCAGGGGCTTATGCCATTGACTTTGACTTGATTTTTTGCAGAGGCTGAGAGGTAAGGACTTAGTTTTAATCTTATACATGGAGATATTCAGCTTTCCCAGCACCTCTTTAGCAGGTCTTTTCTCTAGTGTGTTTTTGGTACCTTTGCTAAGAACCAGGTGACTGTAGCTATGAGTTTATTTCTGGGTCCTCTCTTCCACTGGTCTGTAAGTCTTGTTTTATGCCAAAACTACACAATTTTGTTACAGTGACTCTATAGGATATTTTAAAATCAGGTATTGTTATGCCTCCAGCATTGATATTTTTATTCAGGATTGCTTTGCCTTTTGGAATATTCTGTTTTTACATATGAATTTTAGGATAATTTTTTCTAGTTCTGTGAAAAATGACTAGTATTTTGATGGAGATTGTATTGAAGTACTTTGGCCATTTTAATAATATTAATTTTCCCAATCCATGAACATGGGATATACTTCCATCTTCTAGTGTCTTAAATTTCCTCATTGTTGTATAATTTTCATTGCAAATCTTTAACTTCTTTGTTTGTATTTATTCCTAGCTGGTTTTCTTTCTTTCTTTCTTTCTTTCTTTCTTTCTTTCTTTCTTTCTTTCTTTCTTTCTTTCTTTCTTTCTTTCCTTCCTTCCTTCCTTCCTTCTTTCTTTCTTTCTTTCTTTCTTTCTTTCTTTTTTTGAAGGGGGCAGCTCTTGTAAGTGGGATTATGGTCTTTTTTGTTTCTGTCTTTCTTAATGAGTTTATTATTATTGTATGGGAAAGAAGGCTGCAAATTCTTTTTTTTTGAGACAGGGTCTTACTCTAGTCTAGGCTGGTCTTAAACTTATTATGTAGGCTAGGCTGACCTCAAACTTGTGGCAATCCTCCTGCCTCAGCCTCCTGACTGCTGGGATTACAGGTATGTGCCATCATGCCCAACAAGGCTACCAATTTTTATATGTTGAATTTACTACTCTCCAGTATAGAGCCCTCAACCTACCAGCACAGCTCCTACACCCTGCTGGCATAGACTTTCTCATTTCCATGGATGCTCTTTGGGCTTTCCCAGCAAAGATCTGTGAAAGAGACTGGTGTGAGTCCTTCTCATGGGCTCTAGACCTCCAGTTGAACTCATGGGAGGCATTGTCATGGGCTCTAGGTTTTCATCTGGACTCATGCGGAACATTGCTGTAGGATCCAGGTCCTTGAATATTTTGGGTCTTTAGTATTGTGGACAGATTTCCTGCACTTTCTTGTATTTAACTCTGAGTGAGCATCATAAAATAATATAAATTCTGTGTCCTGAATGTAATTGTTCTCCTTGCAACCCCTGACTACAACACATGATAACTCATGTGTACAATGTAAGTACTCCATAGTTTTATGTGTCAATTTATATATATGTGTGTATGTCAATTAATGTATTACATAACTATGATAAATTACATTGATTGATTTGGGAATATAAATAACTTTCCATTCTTGAGAGAAGCACTAGTTCATCATGATGCAATATTCTTTTTCTATGTTACTGGTTTCTGTGTCCTAAAATTTTGCCAAGGGTTTTTCTTCTGGGTCATGAGAGATATTTGGCCATTATTGTCTCTTTTTTGTGATGTATTTATCTGGTTTGGCTTCAGAGTAAATTAATATTGGCTCCATAAAATGAATTGATAGATATTTCTTTCTCTATTTTCTACAATAATTTAGGTTAAAATGAAATTACATCTTCCTTAAATACATATTTGATAGAATTCATCAAGAAACTATCTGGGCCTAGTTTGTATATGTGAGTGTGTATATAGGGAGAGATTTAGTTATGTATTGCAGTTGTTTAATTCATATTGTTTTCTTTGACTTTTCTATTCTTTCTTGCATTCTTCATTATAACTTACGTCTTTCATTATATTTGTTCATTTTAATCTAAGTTGTCAAAACTTTTGGCACAAAATTGTTTATAATACTCCCTTTGAATATTATAGGTGTTTCCTCTTGTATTCCTGATTGTGGCAATTTGTGTCTTCTCTGTTTTCTTCTTTGCTAGTACAAGTAGAGTCTTACTAGTTTTATCAATCTCATCAAATAACCAGTTTTCATTGACTTTCTGTATTACTCTTCAATTTGTAGTGGATTTGTGTTATTTAATTTCATCTCCTTCCATTCATGTACTTTTTTTCTTTTTGTCTTTTTGAGATAGTCTCATTATGCTGTTTACGTTGGCCTTGAGCTCACTTTGTAACCCAGGCTGGTCTCAAACTCGCAATTATTTGCCTACCTCAGCCTCCCAAGTGCTGGGATTACAAGCATGCATCTCCATTCCTAGCTTTCCCATTCATTTACTTTAAAGTTAGTTTACTCTTCTTTGTCTAATTTCTGTAGGTAGGAATTCAGATAATTAATTGTATATCTTCTTTTCCAGTGTAATCATTTAGAGACATAAATGCCCCTCTAAGTACTGCTTTAGCTATATCCCACACAATTTAGACTGCTTTATTTCTACCATTCACTTTAAAATATTTTATTGTTTCTTCATGATTTCTTCTTTGGTGCATACATTGCTTATAAAAGGATCATTTAATTTCACATATATGAAAGTTACCCAGTTATCTTAATGTTGTTATTCTTTAATTTCACTGTATTATGATCAATATGTACTTTGTATAATTTCAGTCTTTAAAATTAGTTGCAACTTGTTTTAAGTCTAACAAGTATATCTCCAAATACCTTTTTTGGTACTGGGGATCAAATTCATGACCTTGTGCTTGCCAAGAGGCAATTGTGCCAGTGAGCTATATCCCTGGCACTGCAAATACTTAAAAGAATGTCTATTATGTTATTGTTTCAACTGATATCTTTATATGTTCTGGTGATTAACAGTATTTTTCAGATCTTTGTTATAAATGTTTTTGCTGGTTTTAAAAATAATATCAATATCATTATCATTATTAGTAGAGTAATAGGAGTTCAGAAGTTTGCAGACTACAGCTTGGGAGTGAAACCTATCATACTGCTTGTTTATAAATAATGTTTCATCAGAACACAGCTTCTCCTGTCATGTATGGCTGCTTTGTGCCTGCTCTTTACAGTCTACTCATCTCTAGCCAAGTCGTTCTAGCATCTGTTGAGGGGATCGCAGTCTCTGTCTGTGATGGTTAGAAACATTACTTGCCCCTTCATTCCATCTGCCTCTGCTCTATGTGTTCTGGTGGTCTGTTTTGGATATTTATACATTTATGATTGCTGTGACCCTTTCCTGACAGTGCAACCTCCATTTCCTTCCCTGGCAATTCTTTCAATGAAGTCTGTTGGACTTGGGGTTCGTTTTGCCACCCATCTTCTGATGACCACTGTTTACTTGGTGTCTAAATTTATTTCTAGCCTGAGTCTTTACATTTACAGTGTGTCTCTTCTAAATGGCCTTGAGTCTTGGGTTATTTTTCTTTGTCTTTTTCATCAGTTGCGAAAATCTCCTCTTTGCATGGTGTATTGAGTGTGCTGAGGTTCTGTGTAATTTTTGCTTGGTGGACAACACCTTTGGACAGTGTTCCCAGGAGGTGAAGAGGTGTTTTGGTTCCTGTTACCGAGAACTGCTTATGGTCTCTGTGGCTGAGCTAGTTATGGATTTGCTTTTACAAAGCCATTTCTGGAATTAGAAATAGATAAAAGTGCTTTATGGAAACAGAGACCGAGTTCTGCCTTGCTGTGGTCCAGGAACTGCGCCATGGTCTCCAGCACCTATCTCCCAGTGCTGCACATAGGCCCAGGGATGGTATCCACATAGACTGGATCTCGTCAGCTACCTTGTCTCCTCACCTGTAAGATGTGATCAGTAATACTCTGTACCTGTGTAGTTAACTGTGTATGTCATAAAGCACCATTAAAATGTCACTGTAAAGGGCAGCACGCTGTAGTGTAAATGGAAGAAAAAGCGACTTTCCATCCTTCTTTTTGGAGTGTGAGAGGCATCACACAAAAATTTGATTTCTATGCCTCTTTTAGTGTCACTGTGAAAAGCTTTTTTTAGGGAAGTTTGGCTCTGATTAGGGCTTAAGCCTCTAGAGTTTCTCTACTTCCTGAAGTCATTGACAGAATGATTACTAGACTTTTTCCTATTTGTCCCTAGGAGAGAAGTTGAGGCCAAAGTTTTAATATTTCTTTGGCTTTTCATGAGAAATTTGGTTTCCTTTGATGTAGCTTTTCCCCTCCCCTCCTTACCAAGGGAGAAACAGGCAAGTGTTTCTTGACAGGCATGCTTTTCTCAGTGTCTTGCAGGCTAATTGGAGTGCTAAGAGCTTGTTGGAAATTATCCCCATGCCTTCCCAACACCACTCACCTCTGACACCCTGGGAAATCTGGGGTCTGAGTGGTGGGTGTGGAGCATCTGCCTGAGCACTATGTTCATAGTTTGGGGTGTAGGTGCTTGTGCGAGACCTGATGCTGAAGGAGGACCTTGTTAGGGTGAACTTTCAGTCCCTAAGTGTAGTTTAATCTCATTTTGTTTTACTAGCATATAAAAAGAGCTCACCACGAGAGGAACCAGACTTTGAAGAAGCTAATATTTCTACTTTTTTGTGTCCTTTCCTGAAGAAAGCTCTTAGGTGCTTTCTGCAGACTGGCACAGATTATTCTAATCCTCTTTTACCTTCTAAGAGAGCATCGATATTGCTTCCCCTTTCCTGCACTGTTCAGCATGCATTACTGTCATAGAACAATCGTATTTTTTTCCAAGCCCAAACAGGATGAGCTGTCTTAGTGGGAGAAAACAGGTTACATCAGAGGTTTAGGGACTAACAGAAGAATTGATAGCTCCGTATTTACTCAGTTTCATCCTAGATTCAGTACATTTTACAGGTAGAGCTCATGGTCTAGTCATCATTCTTAACTCAAAGGAAATCTGTAGTGCACAAGAAGAGAGTGTAAGTGTGTTACGCTGGAGAGGAGAAGTGCTAACAGTATGCAGATGTCCTGATATAAGGCTGGGGCTGTGTCCTGGTGCCTTGGCTGACGGGTCTTGACTGCCATGGTCAGGCCCCAAGATAGTTCTGGAGGCCCTTCTACCCCCAGACTGAGTGATAGGCACCACCCTGCTACAGTCCTGACCCAAAAAAGAGGAAGATGTGCAGTCAGAAGCTACATAGGCAGTTGCCATTGGTATTGGGGAAATGGAGTTTTTGTACGAAATCCTTCTGATTTATCAATATTTGTCTTTTGTTTAAAATACAGTTTTTAGAAAATTGAAAGAGATATGGACTAGGAATTGAGACAAATCTCTATAATTGTCTTAGTCTCTGCAGCAAAGCCAATGCATATCTAAGAGTAAGTGGACGTTGAGTAACCTCATGGAGTGGCATCTGTAGGGGTATGTAGGTGTTTGCAGATGTCTGCAGTTGTTAGGGACAGGGCACTGGAAACTGGAATCTCCAAGATGCATTCCAAGTGTGCCCTTTGGGCTGTTTCTTTACATCTATTCATAACCAACTGATTTCTATTGGCATCTCTCCTGCCTGGGCTCTGAGATATGTCTTGCATCATGAGCACACTTCTGGCCTTGTGAGGCCCCGTGAAGGCTCCATGGTGCTTGCTGGTAGCCTCTGCAGCTGTAACTGGGATTAAAGATCTAATTTGTCCCTGCAGTTCTCAGGAACATTATTCTAGATATGAAGTTCTGGATACTGATAAATTGTTCCAGATATGATGATGGAGGAAAGATCATTTGAAGGAAATGCCCATGTGTTGTTGGTCACAATGAATCAGGGAAGATCTGGTGTGAGACACAGATGACCAGCATCTTCTGACATGTTTGAAATAGACTCTCATGGTGTCTCAGCAGCACTCTTATTGAAGCTTCTTTCTGGAGTTGCCTATCCTGGTCCCTGGAGTTTGGATTCTGTGCACATGGCCTTCACATCTGGGCCTGCAGGGCTGCCCAGCACCACCTCCCAGAGTGGACATGAGGCTGCCACTCTGACTCTGCACTTGAGCCCAAGGCACAAAGATACAAACATTCAGGGTATTCATCAACTGCAAAAACAAAAACAAAACAAAACAAAACAAAACTAAGAAAAAAGCTCACTGTGGTCTCTTGTAACACTGAAAAAATGGATCTACATGAGTTAGTACCATGACTGGGAGCTTAAAGACAGAACGGAAAAAGAACACACATTGTTAAGAACCACTTGATCTTTACATAAGGTGGACGTGTGTGTGTGTGTGTGTGTGTGTGTGTGTGTGTGTGTGTGTGTAACAGGACCTGGCTGCAGGGATGCAGGGCTCCCTGGACCCCGCTGCTTTTAGGGTGCTCATAGGGCTTGTGAAAGGGAAGTGACAGAGTGTGGCATCCCATGTGGGTGGCAAGCCTGTATCCATGATGAGCCCAGAAGGCTGGAGGAGGCTGTGTCCCTGGGCTGCCAGGCCTGGCAGAGGTATAGCCACTAACTCAAAAGTGGCTTCCCCACATACCTGTCTCTTCCAAGTGTGCCTCCTGAAGAGAAGCCTTGAAGCTCTGGCTGGTGAGCAGAGGCTGTGTGGCTGCCCCAGTATTCTTGCCATCTTGGAACTGGTTGGCACCAGGTGGGACTTCAGTGGGCCTGGAGGTTGGTGTCTGTGGTTTTCATACCTGTGTGAACTGTGTGTCTCCCTGTGGTAATGCACCCTTTGAATCCTCCTTTGAGGTAAGGGGAGGACAGCAGTTGTCACTTCCTTGAGTACCACCCCTTAGATGTTGTGGCTTTGAGTCGGGCTGTGGGAGCTGGGCTTGCTGCGGGGTCACATACTGCCCTGGCTGTGAGGGTCCACCCTGTCTAAGGGGATCCCCTTGTCAGTGCCAGTCCACGCTGACAGAATGCAAGCAGCACTGTTCAGGTGGACACTGGGGAGAGCAAGCAGGAGGTACATAGACAGACTTGGTGTATTATGATTGGAGGGTTGGATGACATCATGGGTTGCCAAGGGAGTTTAAACATCTCAGGTTACATTGCAAGGCCATCAGTTAAACAAAGCACTGGTTACACAAAAGAAGGAATGTTTCCTTATGAAGCTTACTTGGCCCTGAATGTCCATTTGGTTTTGGCAGATATGCTTGGCAGGCTTTTATTTTAAAACTTAAATTTTTCTTCACCATCGGTAGGGACACTTAGCACTGGGTCTTCGGAGACCTGAGTAGGTTATAGCTGAGGGCTCAGACCTGAGCCCTCAGGTCTCTTGACTTGGAGGGGGTCTCTTGACTAGGTGGGGTCTCTTGACTTGGAGCTGTGTGTTATAGTCACAAGGAAAGAGTTGCTTCTGAAACCAGGCCACCTTTGGATTGCATTAGTCCCTGTCAGGCCTGGGCACTGCTGAGCAGTGTTCAGTGAGGTACTGACCTGACAATGGCCACACAAGGAGTAAGTTAGGGACCACCAAAGAGCAGGGCTGAGCAGTACTATAATGTGGAGAACCTGGCAAGGCAGGTCTCCAAGCCAGGGCATGAGGAGTGTCCAGACCTGACTCCTGACCCAGTGTCAGCTGAGCCCTGTGCCTTGTTGGTGCCAATTTCCAGTGGGTGAGTCTCATGTTCACCACCTACCTCTGATATGCACAGATGCCACAACCCTAGGTACCCCTGTTGTGCCCCCTACTGACTATGTCCTTCTGAGGCTGGGCTTTTCTTGTCCATGTGCTTCTGCAGCATTTCCAGGTCTCTAAATGTGGCTGTGGTAAACCCGCAGTGCTTCCCAGCTCTTAAGTAGCACCCGCAATGCCTTGACCAAACAGGGATACTCTGTCCTACCAGCAGCTCTCCTGTGACCCCAGCAAGCATCCCTCAGGTGTTAGGTTGGGGCTCAGGCATGCATCCCACCAGGCCCAGCACTGCCCTTTGTCACTTGGCTTCCTGCCACAGAGGTCTGGTTTGTGTTCATGTGGGAGCCTTGTGTGGATGTGACCCTGGCCAGAGCAGCTCATGTGCTCATGGAAACAGAGGGACAAGGGGTCCTGTGAGGGACACTGGATTCTCAGAGCACTCATGGGTAGAGCTGAATGGTGGCATGTGAACAGAGAGAGAAGAGGACTGCAGCCATGTACAGTCTGGGGAAATGGTGTCAGACATGTGGCCAGCATGGCATCACAGACTGCATGACTGTGGGGACAGAAGACAGTCTTCCATTAGAGGGGACAAAGAGCAAGGGCTGAGAGGCAGTGTCCTGTAGTCACAGACCAGAGGCCTTGGCCCAGTGAATGGTGGCTCCCCACCTTCCTGTTTGCCGCGGTGTGGACAGTACCAACGCCTGAGGTCTCGGAGCTGGGAGGCACATCATGTTTACTTCCCTCAGCATGCTTCTTTGCTATGCCTCTTAGTCCTCTCTGTCTTCTGTGGGATTGGAGGGAGTGTGTACCATGTTACTGTCTGGATTTGTGCATTTCTGAAAATTAGCCGCTGGCCCATAAGTGCACTTGCCAAGTCTCTGCATTCTTGTGCTCTTTGGTTTGTGCCTCTGACAGCTCACTGTTGTCACATCACCTCTGGACCACTGCAGATGGAGTGTCCAGGGGCATCAAGAGGACCTTGCTGTTTCTTCCTCCTTCTCTGTCATTTTTAGACATCACTCTTCCAGAAAGTGCAGGGGAGGTGGTAGAACCCCAAATCAGACATCACTTAGAAACATCAGTAATTTTGTCTACAGATAAAAGTCTCCTGTTTGGTGCATGCTGCAGATATTTGTACACTTGCTTGTCTGTGACCTCATGTGCACATTATCTAATGCAGAGGATCATTTTGGTTGTGGCTGGGTACATGGTTCTTAATTTGGGCACCAGACACTCATTATGGGGACAGAAAGATGTCTGAATATGGGAGTTGAGATTTATAAAAATAACATTCTTAAAATATGTTTAGGGCCTGGGGATTTAGCTCAGAGGTATAAGTGCCTGTCTGGCAAGTGCGAGGTTGTGAGTTCGATCCCCAGTACTGCAAAAAAAAAAAAATCTTAAAATATGTTTAAAAACTATGTCTTAACACAGAAATAAATCAAACTGTAGAACTAGAAAAATCCTAAAGTGAAAGGATTTGTATATATATATATATATATATATATATATATATATATAGAGAGAGAGAGAGAGAGAGAGAGAGAGAGAGATATACATATACACATACATAGATATAGCTATATATGAAATAAAATTGTTTTAATAGCATCATACCATGCATTTATTTATTTCAATACTGAGAATTGAACCCAGGACCTTTGCACTGAGCTCTCTTTAATAATTTTGAGTCTCCCCAGCCCTCTTTAATAATTTTGAGTCAAGGGTTTCACTGTCACTCAGTTGTTAAGTCTGGGCTTGAATTTGAAATCTTACTACTTTAGCTTCCCTTAGTACTGGGAATAGAGGTATGTACCACCATACCTGGCCACATTTAATTTAAAATGAAATATTTCTTTTGCCCCCATGTAGTGATAGCTAATCTTTAAAGTGTGGTATGTAAAGTGTTCAGAACCTGTCTACATATGAATGTATGTATGATAGATTTCAACCCCATCTGAAGACCTTCTCAAGTAGATCAACTTAATCTTTTGCTGTAATTACCTATTCTTCTTTATTTATATTTTATTTAGGGAAAACTAGTGTTCCTATGTGGTGATAACAGAATTTAAATTTTAAGTGTTGACAGTTAAAAGTAGTATTGTGTGTGTTTTCACATGGTGATAAGTAATTGCCATAGATCCTCCTCTTGGAGGAAGTGGGATCACAACTCCTCCCTACCTCCTCAGAGTGAATGCTGCACATTCACTTGCTTCCAAATGCATAATGAGAAGAGGGAGAAACTGCACAGTAGAGAAGCTTGACCAACACTAGCAGCCAGAGAACAAGGTCAACACTGATAGGGAAAAGTTGTGGTTACTGCAGGATGAAAGTGACACTTCATGGTCTTTCTCTCCCAAACTTGACTGTAATCATGAAGGGAAAAATCAGGCAAATTCCAATAGAAAGAATTCTGCAAAAATATGTGACCAAGATCATCAAACCTGTCAATATCATGAAAAAATAAGGAATGTCACAGCCAAGAGTAGACTGAGGAGACTTGATGACCAAATGTAAGGAGTGCCCTGCCTGGGTGCTGGAACAGACAAGGATAGCCAATGAAAATTAAGAACATAAACTGAGTGTTAGGTTTCCCTTTCTCCCACTCGGAAGACCTCAGCAGCTGGCCAGAGCACTGGAGACTCCTTCTCCGCAGCTGGAGAAGGTCAGCAGCTAGTATGAGCCTCACAAACCCCTTCCCCCATCCAGGGGACCTCAGTGGGAAGGTGAGAGGAGGGGCAGTTCCCCCCTTGCGGAGGACCTCAGTGGGTTGGCAGGAGTCTCAGCAATCCTCCCCACCCATAGGACTTCAGAGGGCAGGTGAGGGTGCAGGTGAGTGCTCCCACCATCCAGAGGACATTGGCTGGCCAGAGAGCATAGGGGTGTCATATAGAGGACCCCAGGCAGTCCAGCAAGAGTGCTGGCAAGGCCTCCCCCGACACAGAGGAACCTGAACCTGACTGGGCCAAAAAGACCCCCAGTGACACAATAGGCTGGGGCACACACCACAGACAGGTGGGCCTGATGACCTGGAACAGTCTGAAGCTGCAGTAACAATATGAGCTAAGGGTTTGTTCACATCAATACTCCTGGGCTAACTAGGAGTTGAGAGAGATGGGATTGAAAATACTGAAATGTTAACCAAGAGGTGAAAAGGACAAAACCAAAAAATCAAAATTCAATCTCAAACCCCTGCTCATCTGGATGAAGTACAGGAGACATAAACATAGAAAACATTGAAAGTTACACAACTGAAATTTTTGAAAAGATAGCAAGTGAAGTAAAGGAACAAATTCACGGAGCTATAGAGGAAATCAAATCAGAAATAATCGTTCAGGTAAAAAAAAAAGAAATGACAATCTTAATGAAGGAATTGCTCAGCATAGCTAGAGAAGACATAGATCAAAAAATACAGGAGCATAGGTAAATGATGGAAACCCTTGAATAAACAATATAGGGAAAAAAATAGAATGCATGAAACGGATCCAAAGAGATATCCAGTAAATTAAAAATTCCACTGAAAGCTGGCAAAACTGCTTGCTTGAATCTGAAGATGGACTTTCAAACCTTGAAAATAGGATCACAGTTACCTACCATGAAAGCAAAGAATTCTTAAAAGTAACAAGGGACCATGAAATAATAATTCAACAGCTCCAAGATGATGAAAAGAAAAACATTATAATATTGATAGATGTCAGTGAAAATGCAGGAGAAAATTCAAATCACATTTGAAAAAAACTATTTGCAGAAGTAATAGCAGAAAATTTTCCAAGCATGAGGACAGAATCTGATATACAGATAAGTGAGGCATATAGAACTCCAAACAGCCATAATCAAAATAAATCTACAGCCAGACATATGATAAACAAGATCCCAGAAATTTAGCACAAACCAAGAATATTAAAAGCTGTTAAAGAATAGAAACTATCAGGAAAAACCTATTAGAATCACAGACAAATTCTCAATACAACTCTCAAGTCAAGAAGAGCATGTGTGAAGTATTTTGAGCCCAGAAAGAAAACAGCTTTCAATCCAGATTGATGTACCTTGCAAAACTATCTATCAAAATTAATGGAGAAATAAGATACTTCCATGACAAAGAACAACTGAAGAAATACATGATCATCACACCAAGCCTAGAAAGAGTACTGAAAGATATTCTAGATAGAGATAAAAATAATTACAATTCCAAGACCAACAACAGAAAAAAACTACCAGGCAAAGTAAACAACTAAACAAAGGGGGAAAAATGGGGAACCAACAACAGGAAAATAACATGACGAAGATAAGCCAGTGCATATCCGTTATAGCCATCAATGTAAGTGGCCTCAATTTATGAATCAAAAGAAACAGATTGGCAGAATAGATCAAGAAACAAGATTCAACAATATTCTGTATAAAAAAACACATTTAACTTGAAAAGAAACTCATAGACTAAAAGTCAAAGAATGGAAAATAATACTCCTGGTGACAGGAACCCAGAAAAAAGCAGGAATAGCTATTCTGTTTTGCACAAGTGCACTTTAAACTAAAAATGATCAAAAGAGATAAAGAAGGTCTCTACATACTTGTAAGGGGAAAAATTCAACACAAGAGATAATAATCATAAATATATATGCCCAAATACAGGAGCACCCAACTATATAAGACAAATACAAACAGATATGGAAAATTAAACAATAACAATAACAAATACACAATAACACAATTGTAATAATATCCCATTATGACAAAGAGATAAATCAACTAGACAAAAAGTCAGCAAAGAACAGAACTGAATCAAATCTGTAAATAAATGGGCTTAGTAGATGTATACAGAGTGTTCCACCCAACAATATCAGATTATTGAGATTCTTCTCAGCTGCACATGGGACATTCTCTAAAATAGACCAATAGACCATATACTAACCCATAGAACATGTTTAAGTAAATGCAAAGAAATTGAAATTATTTCATGCATATTATCATACCATAGTGCAATGAAATTGTAAATTAATGTCAAAGAAATTGCAAAAATTCCACAAACATATGGAAATTAAATAACACTGTCCTGAACAACCAGTGGATCATAGACGAAATTGAAGAAAGTAAAGAATATCTACAAGGAAATGAAAATATAGATAAAACATATCAAAACTTGTGGGATGCAATGAAAGCAGTCCTAAGAAGGAAGTATATAACAATGAATTTGCACATCAGGAAAACAGAGTGAGCACAAATAAAAAACCCAGTGCTGTACCTCAAGCTTCTAGAAAAAGAACAAGTCAAGCCCAAAGCTCATAGAATGCAGGAAATTATAAAGATTAGAGCAGAAATTAATGCAGTTGAGACTAAGAAAACAATGTAAAGAATTAACGAATCAAAGAGTTGGTTCTTTGAAACAATACACAAAATTGATAAATCCCTAGCCAACCTTATCAAAAAAAGAAAAGAAAAAAATCCAAATTCATGTAATGAGGAATGAAAAGGATGAAATTGCTAGTGATCCTGTGGAAATTAAGAAGATCCTCAACACCTACTTTGAAAATCTTTACTCACATATGCTGGGAAACACAGAAGAAATAGACAGATTCCTAGAAACTCATTAATTACTAAAGCTAAATCAGGAAGATACAAAATTTTGAACAACCTAATATCAATGAACAACATCAAAAATGTAATTAAAAATTTACCAACAAAGAAAAGCTCAGGTCCTGATAGATTCACAGCTGAATTCTACAAGAAATTTAGAGACGATTTAACACCAGTATTCCTCAAACTCTTTAATGAAATTGAAAGGGAAGTGATTTTCCCTAACTCTTTCCTGTGGAAGCAAGTATTACTCTGATACCAAAACCAGGGAAAGACCCAAACAAAAAAAAGGAGAATTATAAGCCAACTTCCCAAATGAACATAGATGTAAAAGTTCTCAATAAAATACTAGCAAACAGAAGGCAGCAAATCATCAAGAAGATTATACACCACAACCAAATGGGATTCATCCCAGGTTCAATATATGCAAATCAATAAATATACCATATCAACACAGCCAAAGACAAAAATCACATGATCATCTCAATAGATGCAGAAAAAGATTTTGATTAAGTCCAACACTCATTCATGATAAAAATCCTACAGAAAATTAGAATAGATGGTCTGTACTTCAGTCTTATAAAAGCCATCTGTGACAAACCAACAGGCAACATTATACTACATGAACAAAAACTGAAAGCTTTTACTCTAAAATCAAGAATAAGACAAGATGTCCACTATCACCACTCTACTCAGTGTAGTTCTGGAAATGTTAACTAGAGCAGTTGGACAAGAGAGAAAAGGAATAAGGATAGGAAAGGAAGAAGTTAAATTATCATCTTTTGCAAACGACAGGATACTCTACAGAGAAGACTTCAAAAATTTCATCAAAAGACTAGTAGAATTAATAAGCAAATTCAGTAGTGTAGCTGGATACAAAGTCAACACTCAAAAATCAATAGCATTCTTGTGAACAAACAAGAAACTCACTGAGAGAGAAATTATGGAAAAACACCTTTCACAATAGCTTCCCCCCAAAATGAAATATTTAGTAATCAATGTAACAAAGGATGTAAAAGATCTATATACTGAAAACTAAAGTACTCTTTAAAAGGATATTGAAGAAGATATCCAAAAGTAGATATCTCATGCTCTTGGATAAGAAGAACCAACATTATAAAACGGCCATACTCCCAAAACTGTTTTGATACAATTCCGATCAACATATCATTAGTATACCTCACAGATCTAGATAAAACATTCCAAAAATTCATCTGGAAACAGAAGAGACCTACAGTAGTAAAAGCAATCCTGGGCAATGAAAACAAGGCAGGAGGCATCACAATCTCTGACTTGAAATTATTCTCCAAAGCTACTGTGAGAAAATCAACATGGTACTGGCAAAAAACACAGACCTGAGGATCAACTAAACAGATAGGAAGATGCAGACACAATTGTAAGGACACTCAGCCACCAATTTTTGACATTTAATAAATGGTGCTGGAAAAACTGGCTTACTACATGCTGAAGACTAAAACTAGAACTATGTTTATCACCTTGTAGTAAACTAAGGTCAAAATGAAACAAAACCCTAAGAAGACAAGGTAGGTAGAACTCTTAAAGACATAAGGGTAGGCAAAGAGTTCATGAACAAAATGCAAACTGCACAGGAAGCACTTCAAAGAATCAACAACTAGGATCTCATCTCATTAAAAAGTTTTTGTACCTCAGAAGAAATGACCAACAGAGTGAAAAGAAAATCCACAGAATGGGAAAGAATTTTAGCCAGCAACCCCTCAGACAAAGAACATCTATCTAGAACATATAAAGAATTGAAAAAAATCAGGGCCTCTAGATTCAAAGACCCAATCCAAAACTTGGCATCTGACATGAACATGCACTTCTCAGATGAAGAAATACAAATACTAAATAAATATATGAAGAAATGTTCAACATCACTGGTCATTCAAGAAAATGCAAATTAAAACAACACTGAGATTCCATCTCACTCCAGAAAGAATGGCTGTCATCAACAAATAACCAATACCAAATGCTGGTGGGGATGTGGGGGAAAAGGAACCCTTCTTCACTGTTGGTGGGAGTGTAGACTGGTACAACCAATGTGAAATCAATGTGAAGATTCCTCAATAAATTGTAGGTCCCAGTAAGTCCAGCTGTTTCTCTTCTGGGTATCTTCCCAGCAGAATTGAAAACATCATACCACAGTGATATATGTGCACCTATGTTTATAGAAGCATAATTTATAATAGCTAAATCTTGGAAACAACTCAAATGCCCATCAACCATGGAATGGATAAAAAAGATGTGTTATTTTTATATAATGTATTATTACTCAGATATAAAGAAGAATAAACTTGAGACTTTTATAGGTAAATAGATGCAACTTGAGACCATACTCATAAGTGAAATAAATCAGACTCACATGTGTAAATATCATATTGTCTCCCTAGTGTAAAAAACTGAAAGTGTAAAGAAGATCCAAAATGTACAGTGGATATTGTGAAAGTGAAAGGGAAAGAAACTACTAAAAAGGAAAAAACAACTGGGCTAGGGGAAAGCAGTAAGGAAAGAAGGGAAGAGATTATATGTATTTATATTCATATATATGTAATGCAAGATGTATAACTACATTACTGATCTCTGTTAGTTCATCAGAAAGAAAGTTTGTGCTTTTATTCAGTTGATTATTTTTTTTTCATGCCTATATCTTGTAAGCTGAACAACTTGGAAGACAACCACATGCAATATATTAGCCAGTGTTAATCTCCTTTCATTTTATCATTGTTTTTATTCTTTTTCTGCTGTTTTTAAAATAAAGTAAAATACGGACTTTGTTTATTTTTTAAAAGATAATCAACAAGAGAAAAAATGTCACATCATCATGTTTCTTCAATACTACTTTCCTGTTAGTCACAGCTTTTCTTCTCCTTTCTTCCCCTTATCTTTCATTTCTCTATCTTTAGAAACTACTCAGTAAATTATTTCTGATGACATATCTTAAATCTTTTTTACCTATGGAATTCCATATTAGATATACTATTTCATTTAAAATAGGCTAGATGACAGCAAGCTATAAGTATCTAAATGTTTTGCATAGCTTTACAAGGTATACAGTAATTATTTCCTTAGATATAAAGAAATAGATCAGCTTAAAATTATAGTCTGTCCTTAAGGTAAACAGATATGTCTCATAGAAGCTCAACTATAGGGTAGAAGACGGCACCAAGGTTCTGACTAATGGAATAGACAATCTATTTAATGAAACAGAAAACTTACCAAATCTTGAAAAAGATAAAGACATCCAAGTACAGGAGGCATTTAGAATCCCCAACAAGCACAACAAGAAAAGAACATCCCCATACCATAGTATAGTTAAAATGCCAAAAGAAGCTGCAGCCACCACAGCGGGGGGGTGGGGGAAACAAGAAGCAACAGCATTTCCTGAGATCCGCGCCATGTTGGAACTTAGGGTGCTGAGCCAACCAGTAACCAGCCTGCTGCCTACCGGGCTCACGGGCTTAGAATCAAACATACCATATACCCCCCGCCCACGCTAACAATTGGGATCCAGGGATCTGGGTATCTCTTGGGAGGTGACCATATGTGGTACAGCAAGCGGGGGGGAGTTTCCTTCTACTATCTCTGAAGGCAGATATTTTTATCGCCGTTTTGCTTTGTCCTGATTAACGGTTTTGCTCTATTCAATATTCTGTTTTGATGTGTTCTATAATGTTGTGTATCTCTTTTGATTTTGCTGTACCTAATAGAAGAACAACTATTTTGAAGATAATGAGATATACAATGGTGCCTATTATTGTTGTCCTGGTGACCTGCTGTGATGTTCTGTGCCAATTGCACTATACTGTCTCAATTGGCTTTATTCCATCCTGTTTTGTTGTATATTACTACCTCCAAGTTAATGGAAATTAAATAAAAATAAAACAATAGAACATGAGAAAACAAGGTAACAAAATACCTCCAAAAACTCCCAACTCTATCAAAGCTGATCCATGTGACATGGATGACGAGAAACTGAAAAACAAAACAACAGAATTATATAAGGTGATTAAAAAGGAAACAACAACAACAAAACCGAACAATAAGGTACTGAGCAAGCTAAAACATGATATAACTAAACAGATAATATACTTAAAAAGCAAAAGGAAGAAAAGAAAATGCGCTAAAGAATATAACTGCATGTATGTCTAAGTGTGTGGGATTTATAACTGTATTACAAAGTTTTAGTTGGAACTGTTTGCAGCCTCACTGTTTGTTTACTTTGTATGCCTTAATTTTGTATCATGAACAACTATTTCTAAGAAGACAATATGTAATTTATCAAGTAGTGATTTCTTCCTGTTTTTTTTAATTTTTGTATTATTTCTACCCTTTTTTATGTTTTGTTTTTTTCTCTTTAAATAAAATTTTTAAAAAATGCCAAAAGAACAAAAAACAATAGTGAAAGTTTCAAGAGAGAAATACCAAGTTGCATATAGAGGCTGTGCCATCAAAATAACTTCCTACTTCTCTGCAGAAACTCTAATGGTCAGGAGGGCATGGAGTGATGTATTTCAAGTCCTGAAAGAAAACAGCTTCTTCCTAGATTACTATATCCAGGAAAGCTGTCCTTCAGAATTCAAGGAGAAATAAAGACTTTCAAAATTAAACATAAATTTAATTAAGAAATTGAAGACTAAACCAGCATTGGAAAAGATTCTTAAAGTAATCCTACACACAGAAAATGAAGAGTAGAAAAGCTATTGAGAATTACAAAAGAAACATTAGAAAAACAATGAAATGATAGGAATTGGCACATACTTTCCTATAATAACTCTGAATGTAAGTAGTCTTAATTCTACAATATAAGACACAGACTGCAGAACATTCCATCCAAAAACTACAGAATACACATTATTCTTAGCAGCTCACAGAATGTTTTCCAAAGTAAGTAATGTTTTAGGCCACAAAGAAAACCTTACTGAATACAAAAGTATTTGAAATAATTTCTTGCATTTTATTAGATTGCAGTAGAATGAAATCAACAGAAAGAAAGAAATCACAGAAATTATTCAAGCATGGAGATTGAGCAGTTTATTTTTGAATGACTGAAGAAATTCAGTCATTGAAAAAATCGGTGGAAATTTAAAGGTTTCTAGAATCAAATGAAAATGGAAACATGACATCTGACAATATGGGATATAGCAGAAGCAGTTCTAGCATTATCACCCTTCTCCTCCTTTTTGTCTTTATTACTTGCATGGACTAGCTAGAGTATCTGGATAGCAGATACTGACAGAGCAGAGTCTTTTTTTTTTTAATCGGTACCGGGGATCAAACTCAGGACCATGCACTTGCAAGGCAGGTGCTTATGCCACTGAGCTAAATCCCCATCCCCAGCCCCAGGACCAGAGTCTTGATGCCCAGTATCATTTTTGCTTTGAATTTGAATTATAAAAAGTTTTTAAAAAGAAATTAATCATTTTTAAAGGCATAAGGAAATTTCACATATTGAAATACAGTGAGTGGTTTTGCACATGTTGGCGCTTAAAAAGGTGTTGGAGTGGGTGCTCTGGGAAGCTGACTATCAAATTGCACTGCTGTCAGTTCCTTAGCAACTACTGCCAAATTTATCTTCATGTCACACAGCTTGTGCATTTATTCAAAATTCTTACTCTTGTGCAAAAATAGAGCAGAGTGAATACCAAGTAGGACCATGTTGTAGGAAGGGACTGTATTGGTGTAACTGCAGCAGGTGTTACTCTAGAGGAAGTGCAGTTCTTCAGGGTAGGAAGATGTCCTTGGGAGAGGAGGCTGGCCACCCAGAGGCCTGCTACTGCCTCAGTTCCACCATTCAGATGGTTTCCTGATAAGCAAGGGTGGGTTGTCATGGTGATATAGAGGGGCGCTCTCCTGGAATGCATGGTTCCAGACCAGCAGTGTAGCCACAGATGTTCAGGTCTTTCATGAAGGACTCCCTGGCTTCAGGGGTAAAGGGTTATTGGCTAGTGGAGAGCTCCCCTTAGGGACTTAATATGTTCCTGGGTAATCCCCCAGGTTAGTTACTGTCTGCTCCAAAGAGCAAAATAACTTTTATATTAGTTAAATATAACTAAGAAAAATATATAACAATATTGAAATGTGAATTACCAACAAGTATCTGCTATTGTTACAAGAGGAAACACTCTTGACAGGTCCTCAAATTCCCACAGCAAAGCTTCTTTCCCACCCACTCTGCCACAAGGGAGCATCATAAATAGTTGCTGAGGAATCAACAACACAGCTTGTCAGGTGACTAGAATGATACTGTGTAGCCATTTCATCACAAGAACTCTGGAGAGTTTTAGTCACTTCTGCCCTCTGCCTCCCAGCCAGGAAACATACAGAATAACTGGCAGAGACTGGGAAATGGTGCTGACCTTGAAATAGCTTCTGTGGAAAATGTTATTTTTATAATCTGTTAATTATATATAAAGCCCAATCCAGTAAAAATTGCAGTGTACCATAATTTACATATCTTTATGTGCAAATGTGTGTAATCCATGTGGTCGTGTGTATTTGTGTGGGCACATGTGCATAGATGTAACCGTGTATACAAGCTGTTTGCAGTTCACTCAAGACCACACTGCCCAAGTAGGAGTTGAGAATGGCATAGCCAATCCTTCCGGAGACCGTGACTCAGTAACTCAGCCTCATGATGTTAGCTTGGGTCTGTGCAGTCTCCTCCTGGTTTGTCACTCCTCCCTGTCACCGTGCTGCCCCTGACTGGCAGGCAGCAGCTTCCTTCAGAGACGCTGGCTGCCACCTGAAGTCTATGGACCAGCAACACTGAATCCTGAGCCCCGGGCTTCTGCTCTGATAGCTTCTGCGCATCCTGGATGCTGTTTTAAATGCATGTTCAGTGCAAAACATGGAACTCCTCAGACCGTTTTGCTTTTAGTTTTTCTAAGTTTATTACATGCAAAACAAAGAGAGGAACTGAGGGGTTGTTTTCAGGGAACCAAATCCCTCTGTGGGTGATCACAGGTGCCCCTCTGCTCTGGGTCCCCAGACTCTACAGGTGGAAGGGGCAGCGTGGCTGCCCCAACACCGGGATCCTGCTGTGCTACCTGTCTGAGGGGGCCCTCTCCTTGGTCTCAGCCCTGCACGTGCGCGTGGAGGCTGGAGGACCTCTGGGTGCCATCTTGGTGTGGATCAGAGTGGGGCCTTGGAGCCGCTCCCGTGATGTCTGCATCCGGTCACACAGCTGGCACCAGTTGTGTGGGTTCCCCTCCCTGGTCATGTCTCCGATCCACATGGAACTTGAGGCCATCCCAGCTTTCCGCACAGTAGCCTATCCTGCTTTCTCTAGGGTTTCCTTTTGTCTCATTTTTCCCTCTTTTCCAAACTTCCCAAGCTTGCTCTGCAGAGCCAGTTTCTCCCTTACTTTTCACTTTTACTTTCTTGAATAAACTTTGCCGCTTCTTTTTGCTTGTTTCATTCAGTTCTTTGTTTCAGATGAAAAGAACCTGGAATCTAAAAAAATTTTAAAAATTAATTCTAACTTTAAAGAAACAGGTAAAATTATTTTGGGGGTTAATACGTAAGTAATTAGTTTTATTTGCTCCTTTTCAAAGTAGGGTTCTGTTGATAGATCATATTGGCCTTTATCCCTTTCTAGGATGTTGTCCAGTTAGTTTTTCTTAGGTTGTCAAATGCGAACTTTTCAAATTTTCTTGGCAGGAAAAAGGCACATACTATAAAACTCCCTAAGATCTCACACTCATACTTAAGTGTCAGGCACCATTTTGTGTGAGAGATAATTAAGAGATACTTTAAGAAAGTGAAATAGTTGAGAAAATTATGGTTTCCACTGTGTGAATAAATGAATGCTGCAACTGGGATTCCTGCTGAGCAGCCGTTGGTTGGAAGTCGGTTGGAATATGAGTCATCATCACCAATGGTGTCCTGTTTATAGTTCAAAGGGCAGGAAGGTGGCAGCACTGAGCACAGGCAGCACTGAGCGGTGTGGACCAAATCAAAGTCTTGGGGGCCAGCAGTACAGAGGCGGACTCATTAGAGGTCTGAAGTCTGCTTCCAAGATAGTGACCCTCAAGGCTTGCAACTGTCAAATCCTCCATTAGTTATGTTTATTTATAGTAAAGAAAACCTAAAAGGGAAGCCATAGATGTTTAGCAATGAGTAAATGTACAAGAAAAGAAAATAGGAGGTCTGAAATACCCACAAATATATGGAGCTCTTAAACTTTGCTCAGCGCATGGTGTGGGAGACCTCTTGCCCTGCCTGGGACTGTGAACTGGCTGAGAGCTGTATAGCCCAGGAGGCATGCACAAGCTGGGTAAAGTTGCTATGTTCCCATGTCCTGGCCTATAAAAATGTGACAACTGTCCCTTCTCTAAGGAGCAGGAGTGTGGCTCAATGCTAGTATACCTAAGACCCTAGGTTGGATCCCAGCACCACCGAAAACCAAAATGAAACATCCCCCAAACCATTGCACACATACTATAGGTCTCAGGTGGATGCTCCTTGTGCACAAATGCTGTGTGTGGTCAGGGTTGGCCATGGAAACCATCGTCCTGATCCAAGTAGCCCAGAGAAGCCTTCTGAAGGCCAACTCAGTCAGCTCTGCTGACCTCAGCTAACCCCAGCCTTTTCATTTCGTGCAACCCTCTGTGAGGCCCTTCCCCATCAGAGCTGTTGTCAATGAATTTGTTTACATTTTTATTATTTTATTTTAAAAAGGATAAAACTAAGCATAACAAAACAGAACAAAGCAGATCAGAAGCAAAACAATGTAAGTGACACAGATTTCAAAGCAAGACAACAGATCTACATTGGCTACCATCTCTCTTGTTTTCTTCTCAATAGTTGTCTGTATCTTCACACACAATGAATTAATATAAAACAAAATAGTATAAAATTGATCAGAACAGAATAATGAAGGCATTACAGGCCTTCAAAAGCAGATAATAGGAAAATTAACGATGCCTGCCATAATGTCTCTTGTTCTCTTTAGAATAGCTGTCCATACCTTCATGTATGTTGAAATTACATAATACAAAACAGACTAAAACCACTCTGAACAAAGAATAGAAGCATTACTGGATTTTACAGCATGACAGTATGGAATCAGCAGTGGATACCATAATGTCTATTTTCTTCAAAGTAGCTGTTTATTTCATCACACATAATATAATCGATTCTTGTAAACTGTTTAGGAGAAGTTCTAAACATGTATAAGCCTCTACATGTATACCTATCCTTTCTGCATCAGAGGGAAAAACAAAATGAAACAAAGCAAAACAAAACAAAATAAACTGCTAGAAAAATAAGAAACAAAATAGACAAATAAATAACAATAGCAAAGAGCCCAAAACAATGACAATATAGGCTTTCAAAACACAGTGTTAGGAACCAGAACTAAGGTTTATATTTACATAGTGATCTTCAGGAGTTCTTCAGACACAAACATGCAAAACTGTCCCAATCCTATGAATGTTAACTGCTTTGTTCTATGAACTTACAGAATTTGTAACACAATCATCTTAGCTATCCTAAGTGTGTTTATACAATTATAGATTTTTAAAAACATTTTTATTTTAAAATATTTAACTGGCAAATAAAGACACTGTATATACAGGGTGTACAAGATGATATACACACATCTAGTGTACTCATGATTGCAATCAAGTTAGTTAACACACCTGTTCCCCACCCCCATGCCATGTGTGAGCTCCCAAGAACATGACCTCTTATAGCTGAAAGTGCAGGGACTTCCCCACTCCCTCAGCCTCTCAGCCCCAGTACTGCCTTTCTACTCTGCTTCTGTGTATTTGTCTTCTTTAGATTCCCATGTACAAGTGATATTTTAGAAAAATGTGTTTAGTAGAAGCTATCAAGGGCATTGATGCACTTAGGAGGCAGACCTTCAGAGTTGGCACTGCCCTCCTCCCAGCCCTGGCTCCATGCTCCCCAGCTGTGTGACCCACAGGAGGGAGGTGGCACACTGACTTGTGCACACATTCAGCTGCCAGGTCCTGTGCTGAGGGCTTAGAATAGGTCAGACTAAAGGAGGAAGCTGGGACTGGGCCCTTGTTGCGCTTTGACCCAAGGCTGCCTCATTTGGGCCAGCGTCACCAACAGAGCTGTTGGTTAGGAAAGGAAACAAGCCCTCTTCTCATTTCTGACTATCTGGACAGACCTGAAAATTCACCACAAATGCATCTCAGAGTTTACTGTTCCTTGTCATCCTATGTTTCTTAGTAAAATATATTTTTATCTCAGGGATGACAAGGTATCTTTGTTTTAGGGATATAATGGTGCTCTTTGGGAACATGGGTATGTTCACAATACTCAGATAATCTTTAGGCCTAAGTTCTCAGGCCCTGTTTTTAGGCTGACAGACCCAGTTTAATTTTGGATAGGTAGAAGAATTACAGAGATATCTAGCAGGCAGCCCAGGCGAAGCTCATCCAGCCCGCAGATGCCAGAGAGGTAGGCTCAGCTTGGCTGGACACAGGCCAACGTGGAGAGTGCAGATTGGATGTCCTGACTGCCAAATCTGCACAGGAAAGTGATTTTCTAGAATGATGACCTCAAGAAGGAAGTGAAAGGGAGGTGGTCTTCATTGGCGAGGTACATCTCAAGGCAGAATGATCATAGGCTTTCCCTACATTTTACCCCTCTTAACTCCACAAAACTAGTGTAGGGCACAGTGGTGACCTTGGCCATGCATAGTGAGACCCTAGGCCCAGTGTCCCTGCAGCAGTGATGTTGAGCAGTGCTCAGATGCCCAGCCCCATGGGAGGTGCAAAGGCCACAAGACCCATGCCTGGCCTTGAGGCTCTTTCAGCAGATGGACTTCAGAGACCACACAGTGCTTCTCTGATCTCAGGGTCAAGCCGTAGCTGCACCATTTTCAGTTTGTCAGATGCCACTCATTTTGTGTATCTTGCTGACAGAGAAATGTTTCTCTGTCCCAATAATGGAGCCACAGTGCAGCCTGAGAATGGCTGTTCTTACAGTGGTCCTTTGATGTGAGCTGAGTAAGCCGTGGATCACACAGCGCTGCACCTCCCTGCCAGTTGTGAGTCAAGGCTGGCAGTGCTCATCTCTGTGGTGCCCAGCATCAGGTGTGCTATCTCCCTACCCTTCCTCTCCCTCCTTGATTTTGTGTTTTAGAGACACGAACAGTTTGTTTCTAAGTTTGTCTTTCTAAAGAAGCTTTTGTGGAGGCTGAGTGCTCAGCGTCAGTGGCTGGTCCCTGCTCCTCACAGTGTGGAGCCGAAGAGTGGTTCCCGCAGTGGCTGCCCTAACCTTGCTTTCTCTTTCCTGTGGCTTGAGGATCAGGCAGCCCAGCTGTGTGCTGTTCCTCAGGTGCAACCCAGTGGCGTGCACTTCTGCCCTCTCTAAAGACACACTGGGTCTCATCCACTTTCTGTCCTCACCCACAAACTCTACTCATGCCCCACAAAAGGAGGAAAAAAGACCTGGAAAGTTGTTGCAGAAAAGCAGGACTGAGCCAGATGTAAGTCGCCACTGAGGAACTTAGAAGGCAAACAGCTTTATTATGCCAGTGGACTGATGGGATTCTCATTTCCAAATCATCAGCCCTATCTTGGAGTTAATAAAATGCTTATATATGTTTTTAACATGAAATACAAAAAACTAGCAGGAAGTACTACAAAGGCTGATAACAGGAGTTTCTATAGTTAGTTACATATTGTTTTGGCATATGTTAGTAGGCAGGTTTAGTTCAGGCAAGTTAATTGGGGATTTTCTATTCTATACTAGAAAGATGAGTGGAAGGAATCAATCATCATTTTAGGCTGAGCCGAGCTGTCTCTGGGTGATATCTCCCTGAAACCATGGAATGGGTTAGCATAGCAAGATGCACTTTTGTCTGAATCACACTTATATACTGCAGCTGACATTGGAATGTCAAGACTAGCAGAGTTTTGTTACTCTCTAATTATGGGAACAGCCTGCCTATTATCATCTTTGAAGATAATGGCAGACTTGTAAGCTTAAAAGTTTTAAACTTTTCCTTACATTTACAATTTACTTCACAAAGTGAATGTGAAGAAGCCAGACACAGTGGTGCCAGCCTGAGACCCCCAGCTCCACAAGAGGCTAAGGCAGGAGAACTCAGGTTCAAGGCCAGCCTGAGCAATGTATCCAGACTGTCTCAAAATTAAATGAAGGGCTGGGAATGTGGCTCACTGGTAAATGGCTTGCCCAAGACTCTGGGTTTAATATCCAGTATGAGGGGGATGCATCACCATAGTGGGGACTGTAGTGAAAGCCACTCCCTGCTAGTCAGCTATGCTTATGTGGCCATCTTGGAGTGAGAGCATTTCTCCTGACGATGGACCTGAGTGAGACAGTGAAGGTGGTCACTCTGCTCACACAGGACTCACAGCAACAGTGTGAACGCACAGTACCAGAGAGTAGACTTCCTATGTTTACAACACCCCTGAAATGCTGCCTCAGCCTACAGTGCCTGCAGGGCTTTTGAAGCAGCAGCATAACCCTGTAGGTCTGCCCATTGTCCCGGGTAAAGGGGCAGGAGAGGGAGGGACACAGGAGCAGTACTGATACTATGATGGTGAGCAGTGTCTCCTGTAATCCAGGCAGCCCTTGGAGCAGGCCCTGGACCACATCAGCTGAGGAACAGAGGTCCCACTGGGTGGTACATACAGTGGGGATCTGAGAGAAGCCTAGAAGCTCTTCAGGCTGCCTTCCAGGGGGGGAGCAGCAGCCCAGGTGGTTCAGAGGCTGTGACATGGCAGGAGCTGCCCTACACAGTAGGACTGTCCTGGTCCAGTCTAGGCTGTAGAATTGCCAGGCCGGCTGCTCTGAAAACCTCTTTTCTTCTGCTCTCTCATAAGTAAGCTAGAGATGACTTTGTGTTTGGAGCAGAGAGTGCAGCCTTCCTCTGGCCACTGACTGTCGCCAGTACCTGCCCATCTTCCTATGAAGAGGGAAATTTGATTGCTTATGTCACCTCTAGAGCCACCTGTTTGAATTCAGGTTCACACGTTTGAGTTAAGGGAAGAATTGCAAGTAGTCCATCAGACACAGCTCTGTAGAGCTTTTGGGTGGCCTTTTCTCCTTTGGAGAGTGACCAGCAGCCTGGCAGAGGATTCCTTCCATCTGTGCTGCTTCCTGGGGATTAGAAAGTCACCTTCATGGGCCTGGTCCTTGGGTCAGGGGCTACACTTCGTGGTCACCTGCTTTGGTGGGATCAATGAGTTTGCAGCTCCCAAGGCTTCAGGCCTTTGGGGAAGGCACTGGGCCAGGAGCAGCCTTGCTGGCCCCATCCTTTCATGGTCAGTGTGTGTTGGACAGTGAATGTCTCCTATTCACCAAATAAGTTGTAATTTCTTTGCATATTCGGTGAAATAAACAGTGTGTCTTCCTCAATTACCATATTCTAAATGACTGCACTTGTGTCTGGGTGGAATGAAGATGCCTAACATGACACCATAATTTGTGACCCTGTACTATCCTTGCCATCTGGATCTCATCCTGAAAAAAAAGAAGTTTCAAAATTATTATTTTATATAACAATGTACATGTGCATAGACATGTAGATAATTATATCTGTGAATACCAAAGGGTATGAGAATATTATCCTAGAAAGTATAAAATTGATTACTTGTGTTGATCCTATCCTTCTGGAAATTCAGAGGAGAGTCCAAAGGGCTGTTGCACAGCAGGTTTCTGTGGAGGACAGCTCATCTCCTGAGTATGCACAGGTCTAAGGGTGCTGCCTTGCCCTGGTCATGTCTAGTTAGAGTCCATCATCTGAGGTTTGCCTGCTCACATTTGGTTTTAGACCTGTGAGTTGCAGCACAGTGGTTTAAAGTAAGCAGTGAGTGGATGGTAAGTGCTGTCCTGGGTTGGTTAGGCTGCCTGTCCCATCTCTTCCCATTGTACAGGATGTAGGTTACCTGTTCCATTCATGACCTGCTGCTGGCCTTGTGAGTACAGAAGTTTCAGGTCTGTTGGGTGAGACAACAGCTGTGCATGGAGCAGAGTCCCTACTCAGGCAGCTGCAGGAGGGTGTCCTGTGCAGTATGAGGTGGAGCTGGGGTCTCAGGAGGAAGGTGGCTCAGAGTGGGCATCCAGGTGGCAGGGGGCTGTGATTTCAAGGCACAAGTTGCAATATGAAGCAAAATAGCATATGGTTTCTTAACAGGAGAGATCCCTTAACAAAACTTTTAAAAATGCTGTTGGGTGTCTTGATCTGACCTTCAACAAGGGAAGTTCTACATTTCATTTCCTGCAATATTTTTGTTTTGCTTTGTAGTATAATTTTTTTAAGTATCTGAGTTTCCATAAGATTAGTTTCATATTTCTTCAAGTTTCAGCTTGTGCAGCATGGTGAAATGTGAAAGGAAACACAAACAGAGTTCATACTTCAAGAGCAAACTCTTGAGCATGTTTGTGTTGGCTGGAAAGAAACTGGATTACTTTGGGAAGTGAGACTAACATTTCAGTGGTTGTGTAAGGAGTGGGAAAAAAAAAGGAAAAGAAAAGATGTTCAACAATGTGTGACTCCAAAGAGGACAGAAGTGTAGACCATTCCTGAAAGTCTCAGGGTGACTTGTGTTGAATCAGCTTGCAGGCTGCTGAGCGACTCGGGGTGAGGCCTTCACTCCTCAGGATGGTCTTTGATATAATGATGTTAGAAATGTTGACAGAGGGACTTGTGACTCACTCTATCATCATTAGAAAGAGCGATTGTTTGAAAGACTCTTGAGAGAAAGTAAAGGAAATGGAAGTGTTTTCAACTCTAAGAACTAAGCCATGAATTCATTCTTGAAGCCTGAAAGGAACAGGCAGATGTGCAGGAAAGAAGCATTGTTGCATGGCTCCTCCTTGGTGAGTGGTAGGACCTTCCTGTGAAGCCACTGTGCCACAACAAGGACACAGGAGGAGGTGACAGCAAGGGGTCACTTGCTCTCAGAATGAAGGTACTAGCACATGGCACGGTTTTATTCTGGATTTTCACCTCCTTGAGAATCACAGGTAGGTTTTCCTGTGGTTATCTATAAAACTCAGCCTCAATTACTATTTTTTTCTTTTAGAAATTATTTTATGTATGTGCAAATAATTGACAGATGGTCCTTCCATAAATTCTGTTTCCCCAAAACAGATTTGTTTCAAGGCAACTCACCAAAGTTTGAAAGGCACTGAGTACACTAGGGAACATCTTTTCTTTTCCTTTTTTTTTTTCCCACTCCTATTTCTACTAGGAGAATAGCGGAAGCAGCATGGCACCACCACAGCACTGCCCTCCTCAGCACCCCCACACCAACTGGAAGATGCTCATGCCAGGTCCAAGAACCCAGGGCAAATTGGCCTTGTGGTCCTCTGGTTGCAGAAAACTGGGACTGAACTGAAAGGAAGGTACCTTGCACCAAGGAGTTGGAAGGCAAACTATTTATTACAACGGGGGTTGGAAGGAAGACCAGTTCCAAATCACCAGCCCTGAGTCAGCTTTGGGTTTAGTTCATAAAGGATTTGCTAACAGGAAGTGCAAAAGCTGATAGCAGGTTATTATAGAACCGGTTATATGAATCAAGTCGTATGTTGTCAGGCAGATTTGTTCTAGGCAGGTTTACCCAAAAGGAATTGTTTATCATAAGACAGAAGAATTCTGGGAGGGTGTGTTGAGTGGAGCAGGAAGAGTTAAATGTGTCCTTGACTGGGCCAGTCTATCCTAGGTAGAAATTTCTTGAAACATGTTGGAAAAACAGGATGTATTTTTAGGTGGGGAAACATTTATAGCCACTGGAGGTGGTCAGGTTGACCTGGCAGCTATCTGTGAGAAGCAGCTGGACACAGACAGTCAAGGATTATTGAGTTTAGCAGTCTTACTCTGTGACAGGCAGGATGAGCACATCCCGTCTTAGTATTACAACAGGCTACTAATTGATTTTTACATTTCTCCTAAATTTTTATTATACTCTAAGAAGCCAATAAACCAAACCAGAAAATCAAACAGACAAGACACACAGGCTGTCAAATGCATTGTTGTTCCTTATTATACCCCACCTCATAACATTAATAATGGGAATATTTTAATGCAAAGAAAAGTTTATTTCATGTGTCATTTTTGTGAATTTTGGCTATCAGCCTTTACACCAACACTGCCTAGGCCATTGTGCAAATGGCACAGCTGTCTGATGTCCACTGTGCACTCTGTGCTTGCACACAGAATCAACCAGAGGGCTGTGATGGGAGAGGAAAACCAGTGCTATGGTCGGCTGTGGGCAGGACTCGAGTGTTTGAGTTCAATGAGTTCAAATGAATCATCCACCCTCAGCTCTTGGCTAGCAGCTGTCTGGAATGGTTTTGTCCACTGGACCTTGTAAGGATTGTGCTTCTTTTTAAAATTGGTATGTCATCTGGAGTTACAGAATCTGAACACCTTGTAAACATTGCTATGAACATCATGCCATGGCTGAGGTAGATGGGCCCAGAGCAGAAATCCAGTTACTGCTTTGAAACAGAGACTAGACCTGCTTTCCACACCCGAGTGAGACTCAGCTTGGAGGAAGAAAAAAGGGGTCTCACCTTCCTGCTCTTTTCTGGTAGGGTGAGCAGCAGTGGCAAGAACTGGACTCTAGTAACTGCTAGTTCTTCACCTTTGAGACCTTAGCTCCAAGAAAAGGCAGCTATGCCAGTTTCCCCTCCTCATGCCTGAGTCAAGAGCACCTATGACATGCTCAGCAGGTGCAGCTCGTCTGAGATGCTGGTGTCAGAGTGACTACTTTACTGCTGTTTCATTTCCTTCCTTTTTCCCTCCCTTCTTTTTACTCCCTCCCTCCCTCCCTCAGTCTCAGCTCTTTTTATTTTTAATTTTGAGACAGAGTCTCATTGTTGTAGTCAGGGTTTACAAGGGAAAAGATTTAATACAGAACACATAATTCATAGGATTATTTTATAATATTCACTCAAATAGCTAAATGCAGAAGAGTGAAGGGGCTCTGTCCATCCACTAGAGACTCAAAGAATTCGACTGAGGGCCTGGGTTCCATGGCAATGTCCTGCTTGAGTCCAGCTGAAGATCTAGAGCCCAGCAGTGTCCTCCACAAGTTCAGCTGGAGGCCTAGAGCCCACGACAATGACTCATGCAAGTCTGTATCAAGGATCTGCACTGGGAAGGCCCAAAGGTTAATGGGGGAATCCAGAAAGTCTGTGCCAGTGGGATAAAAGATCTGTGTCAGCAGGCTGAGGGTTCTGCACTGGAGCCAAGAAGCAATGCTCAAAGTAAGGACCAGAGCTCCTCTGAAGAGAACCACAGCCATCCTCAGCGACAGCAAGGCCCCAAGCTCCTCTGATGATGAGAACAGGTGAGTTCATATCAGGAAAGCCAGTGTGACAAGTTCCTCCAAGAGAACCAACAGCATGCCATCTTCCAGTTCTCCTTTTATGTTGCTGGCACCGATCCTCAGGTGAGCCTTCCACATGGATCACCGTGCTGACTCAGTTCAGCTGGGTGCTCCAAGTTGACTATTAATCCACCACACTCATCAACTTGCTAAATTACTAAGGCTGCACTCTAATTTATGATACTCCTTCCTCAGCCTCCCAGAATACTAGGATTTCAGGCATACATCACCATGCCTGGCATGTTTTCTAATTTTAAAGGCTATTTATTTATTTATTTATTTTATGATTTCTTTAGTGATTTATTGCATTCTGTTTGCCAGTATCTTGTTGAGGATTTTTTTTTTTATTTAAAAGAGAATAAAACAAAAGGGGGCAGTACAGAGCAGATCAGAACAGGACAACATAGGCAACATAGTACTTTACATTAAGTCAACTGGACATCAACAGTATCTAACACCATATCTCTTACTCTGCTATAGTTGGGCATAGTTTCAATTACAATAATATCAAACATAACACAATAGTATAAAGCCATGCATATAGTGAAAGAATTCCAGGGCTTTCTGAAACGAATAACAGAAAATGATCAATGGGTATTATAATATCTCATTTTTGATAAAAAAGAAAAAAATTTGTTTGAACTATCACACATATTCAAATTCCAATAAGACACAATGTGGTAGACAGAACCAACAGTAATAGAACAAAAAAAGCATGGTAGGACTTCTAAGAAGGATAATATTAAATCAGCAATAGCTGTCATAATGTTTTCTTCAAAACAGCTGTTCATATCATCGTATGATATAGTCAAACAAAACAGGATAACACCATTCCAACTGATGATTTAAAGCTTTGAAAGACTTCGAAGCTATGAGATGGGGCCTCATGCTTACCATAAAGTCTTATATACTCTTATCAAATCTCATATTAGGGAGATTATATGGTATTTACCCTTGTGAGTTTGGTTTATTTCACTTAAGAGAATGGTCTCAAGTCATGTCCATTTATTTATAAATATCTCGATGTGATCATTCTTTATAGCTGAGTAG
>PVJX010008389.1:0-65868 GCA_004027295.1 Dolichotis patagonum
GCAAGGTAGGCACTGTCCGTGAATAAGTTGAAGGACTGTTCGGGGTAAGTGGTAAAAACTGCAAGAATAGCCTGTAGTTCTGCCAGCTGTGCAGAAGATGTCCCTGTTTGGAGAGTAGTGACACTATCTCGGGTTACATAAGCGGCTTTTCCAGAAGAGGAGCCATCAGTAAATACCACTAGGGCATCAGAAAGGGGTTAGGAAGCCATGATCTTGGGCAAAACGAATGGGTGACGATTAGCAAAATCAATTAACTTATTTGGGGGGTAATGATTGTCGATGGTCCCTGAGAAGGAGGCTAGGGCGATAGGCCATGCCTCAGTGGTCACTGAATAATGATATCTGGCTCTCTACCAAAATAACATTTTCCTAGTTTTCTGCCTTGAATTATTAGATCAGAGACAGCCTGGTAGTAGGGTAATAACACCCTTTTTGGGGAAACTGGCAAATGAAGCCACATGAGGGGGGCTTGTTGCCAGAACACTGCTGTGGGGGAGAGCTTTATATTAAAAATGAAGAGTTGTAGAGGTTTGCTATAATCTATGAAGGAAATAGTTTGCTGTGCAATAGCCTCTTCTACTCTAATGAGTGCCTTTCTGGCATCAGAGGTAAGTTCACGAGGGGATGTTGGGTCTGTGTCCCCTCTGAGGGTTTCATAAAGGGGTTGCAAGTCATATTTGGTTAATTTTAAATAAGGTAAGAGCCAACTGATATCTCCCAAGAGTTTTTGAAAATCATTAAGTGTCCAGAGACCATCAAGCCTTAATTGGGGCTTTGGGGAAAGTATTTGGGTGCCCTGTAGCTGAAAACCCAGATATGTATATGGATCTGTAAGCTGGACTTTATCTGGTGCTATTTGGAGTCCGGCTTTCTGTAAGGCGACTTGTAGTGCCTGGTAACATTGTAAGACTTGGTCCCTATTATCTCCCGCCAAGACGATGTCATCCATATAATGAAGAATATATATATTTGGCCAATGATCCCTAACTGGTTGTATAGCAGCGGCAACAAAAGCCTGGCATAATGTAGGGGAATTGGCCATCCCCTGAGGGAGGACGTGCCATTGAAATCTCTGCATGGGAGCCTTAAAATTAGTAGTTGGGAGACTAAAAGCAAAGCGTTTTTGTGGGTGTAGGGGGATTGAGAAAAAGCAGTCTTTGAGATCTATGACAATTTTAAAGAATCCTAATGGAATGGCACTGGGTGAAGGAAGGCCTGGCTGTAAGGGTCCCATTACAACCATAGTCTTGTTTATTGCCCTAAGATCTTGTAGTAGCCTCCATTTTCCTGATTTTTTTCGTATAACAAAAATGGGCGTGTTCCAGGGGGAGTCGTTCGGGACAATGTGGCCTGCATTTAACTGGTCCTGCACCAGCTGTTGAGCGGCTGCAAGCTTTTCAGAGGTAAGGGGCCACTGATCGACCCAAACAGGGGCATCTGATAACCACGTAATTTCTTTGGCATGGGCCACAGGAACGTCAATGACTCCTATTGAAAATGGCCTAGACCTGTCCTTGTTAACATGGGAAGAGTATAGTGATTTTTTCGATTAGCATTTTCTTTGGCTAAAAGTTCACATTGATCTTGGAATTCAGCCTTCCAAAGCAGATAATTGCCTCCTGAAAGTGTAGCTCTAGTTAAATCTCTCCAATCATTAGGTGTAATCCAACCTTGGGTCAAGGAATCTAGGACCACAAGGGTACAAGCCGCCGTAGGGCCATATTGAGATACTGCTGTTTTTAATTCTTTTAGGGCGGTTACAGAGTACGGGTATGGGCCTATTAGCCTGTGGCCCTGGGGGTGTAGAGTCTGTTTCTGAATCACTATCATGTGGGTCAGAGTCATTTTTTTCCTTGCTATCACTAGTTTCTAAATCCCATTTGTGCAAACGAGGTGGCTGTCCCTTTCTATCTCCCCTAGTTGTTGTAGTGGCTTGTGTTTTATCTCGTGTATCTTCCTGACTTGGGGACTGATCCTCATGTCTAGTTCATCCTTTTGGTCTCCCTCTTTCTCTAATCATTTTATTGTTGTCATTTCTTGGGCTAATATTATCTTGGGCAGGCCGAATTGTCTCTCCACCATTTTGTGGGCCAACATCAGCTGTGGCGGCTTTTGTTACTGGGAACATTAAGTGAGGTGCCATTTTTGGGGCATTTGTTACTGGAGGGTGAACCGTTTCCATCACCGGAAACATCATTGTTGGCGTGCCTAAAAGAGGGTTAGAGCCCACATCTAACAACTGGAGTTGTAAAATGAGCCTTTGTTTTTCCTGTTTAAGTTGAAGTTGTTGTTGCAAATAATGAATCTCAGTTTCTAAATCGAGAAGGGCGGAAGCGGGGCCGGGCTGCTTTTGGAGGCCAGGCGGGGGTTGACCCAGTGTCACTAGCGCAGGGGCTACAACAATGGGAGGGGAATGATATTGAGCAGCCTCCTCTGCTAATTGCGACCAATCAATTTCCTGGAAATCGGAAACGTCAGGATATATTGGCTGATATGGAGGAGGGAGTGTGGCGGCACCATTTTGAGTATCGGACAGGGCGGTGCCATTTTGGGTGCCCTCGTGCACTCCAGAAAGAGGAAGTGGCGGCAAGTCGCCATCTTGAAGGGGCTCCGGGATATCAAGAATCACCAAGCCGGGGTGACTGGGCACACTGAATGTGTCTGATGGTGGCTTTGGGGTAGGATTGCGGGAGGAGCGCAATGCAGCCTCCCCTTGAGTAAGCATTTCATTAATTTGGGGGTCTGAATGACACTGGATTAGCAGCTCAGAAATTAAAGTCCAATATGCAAAAAAAGTTACCGAGATATTTTCGGGACCAAAAACTCTGTAATAATCTTTGAGAGCATCTCCTACTCTTTCCCATCTCTTTATATCAATGGAGCCCTCTAAAGGAAACCAAGGGCATATCTTATGTATGAACTGAAAGTACTGTAATAAATCCCTGGTTTTAACCTTAATCCCTTTAACCTTGAGTGCCTACCTGAGGCCATCCACGAACAATTTGTGCTCACTAAGTACTTGTCTCATGCCGATAAGGAAAATAGATCCGTTCACCTACCGTGATTCAGGCGAGACGTAAGGTGGCCGTCTGCTTGGATCACAGGGACGAAGTCCTGAAACAGTTACGTTGGCCAGTGATTTACTCCCGTGAACGGTCCCTTGTTGAAATCCCTTGTGCCAGGCAAGGCCACATTGGGCGCCACTTGATCCGGCCCTCGGATCAGTCCGTGGGTCTCACCTGGAGAGGGAACGGGGATGGGGGGCTGGACAAGAGGAAAGAGAGATGGAGACAAGTTGAGCAGTTCTAATCAAGTCTCATTTATTGAGGAAGTGAACATGGTTTATATAGGGTGAGGGCAGGAAATTGTCGTCATCAGGCAGAGATGTTGTGGAGAGACCGGATAGGTCGCAGTCACGTCCGGCCAGGCAGAGAGGATCATGGGTAATGTAGGCAGACGCACCAAATGCCCACAGGAGGGCAGGATGGGGTGGCGGCAGTGAGGCTATCACGCCGCTCCCTACATGTGTCCTTCCTGTCTGAGGTTACGCTTCTCGGGTTCTCTTTGCAACTGTCTCCACGGCGTCTCTCACCAGTCACTGTGGGACGCTAACACCAGGAGCCTGAAGTGAAGTTGGTTTTTAGTGGTTCTGGCCAGAGTTAAATAATCAACACCTTCCTGAGATGGCCTGACCCAGCACTCTGGCAATGGCGGGACCACATTGACGTCTCTCCCTGGCTACTGCACCTGTGGGGAAGGGGAACCCCATGCTGGTGCATTCACAGAGCCGTGGGCTTCTTGAATTCCCAGCCAGGTGCTTACCTTGCTTGGGGCAGCGGGGCTCCCTCCGCCATCCTCAGGTTTCTTCCTCTTCCCTGTGGTGTGGACTATCTGGCCAGCTTCTCTGTAGCATCTAACGTTTCCTGTCAGTTCCTCTCTGATTCTTGGTGATTGACTTCACTTTTTTTTCTTTGACAAGTTGTTAACTTCCAGTGTCTGGATTCCAAATCTCAGCTGAATTTTGCTACTCTGTGGTAGTTTTGAGACAGAGGCTCACTATATAGTTCAGGCTGACCTTGAACTCACTATGGAGCCCAGACTGGCCTCAAACTCATGGTGACCCTCCTGTCTCAGCCTTCTGAGCACCAGGATACAGGTGTGCACCACATGCCTGGCTGAATTTTGCTACTGATCACCACTCTGCCATCCTTTCTGGCCTATTCAAGGCACCTTTCTTTATCTATGCAAAGGGGGTTTTGTATGGACTGAGATGATACATGAGGAAGCAGGTGGTGAGGGGGAGGGGAGGTGGTCTCTCCTTACACAGCTATGGTTATTCAAAATGCTAATGATGGTGGGCGTGGTGGCGCATGTCCCTAACCCCCACACCTGGGAGGCTGAGGCAGGAGGATCACTAGGCAGTCAAACCTAGGTTGGGCTACAAAGTGAATTTAAGGTCAGCCTGAACTGCATGGCAAGACCCTGTCTCAAAAAACAAAATGCTAATGATGATTCCAGTATCTTCACCATGGTGGGGTCTGAACCAAAAATCCTAGAGGGCACAAAACCTGGGACTCCAACCCTCAGCATTTTACAGCCCCCAGCAACCACGCTGTGGTTCCTCCTGCACATCCCACTGTAGCCCCACACCCTCAGAGTCCTGGGATCCCAGCCCGGCCTGGGCTCACTGGCCCCTGCTCGTTCTGGCTGTGAGCAGCTGATCGATCCCGTGAACCTTGAGGACAGCCTCTGACGTTCCCTTTGGATTCCTGGACCTGTCGAGTTGTTTCATTTCAGGATTCTGCCTGTTTTGATCCAGAAGTCAACAAAGGAAAGAATGTGAGGTTTGGGCCTCAGGGTACCCTGGGGACTGTTTCGCTCTCCGATAGCCACAGGCGCCCACCCGCTGTCCCGCTCCGTTTGCAGTGGGAGCTGAGACAGCACCTGACCGAGCTGGGCTCTGCGCCAGGTGCCTCAGCCACACTCACGTACCTGGTTCTCCTGACTCCCGCAAGGCAGGTGGGCTGCACGTCTCACTTCACAGTTCCGGCTCCTGAGGCACAAAGATGCCAAGGTGGCCGCTACTCAGCGGCAGTCATGGGTCTCCAGCTCAGCCTGGGGTCGGCACCGCACTTTCCTTCCATCTGCTTCCCAAGGCCTTGCAGGGAGGGATCTGCCAGCAGTCAGGGCCTCTGCACCATGATTTCTGACACTGAGCTCTAGGGGGACCCGGAGGGTGAAATGAGCCACAGTGGGAACCTCAGGGCCTCATTGTCCTGCTTCCACCTCCCACCCCATCGCTTACAGTCCAGTTATTAAAAGCAGAGAGGGAGCCTGGCGTGGCGGTGCACACCTGTAATCCCAGCACTCAGGAGGCTGAAGCAGGAGGATCGATGCAAGTTCAGAATCAGCCTGGGCTACACAACGAGCCCAAGGCCAGCCTGAACTGTACAGTGAGACCCTGTCTCAAAAAGCAAAGAAAAAAACAAAAAAAGGCAGAGAGACCTGCGGGGTCAGGCCATGCTCAGGGCTGATCCACGCCTTGGGCCACGCTGGCAGGCAGCAGAAGCCCAGGGCACCTGGGGGACACGGGGCAGGGCCAGAGCTGCAGAGCAGGCATAGAGGGGGCAGAGGCTAGGGATGGAGGGCAGGGGGAAGATGAGTGTGACGGAGTCACCCACGGGCAGGGCCCATGGCCACTGCTGTGCCCAGAGGAGGAAGCCGAGGCGGTGGTCAGGTGTGTCGGGTTTTTTGGTGCAGTTGAGAGATAAAGAGAGGGAGACAGAGAGATCAAGAGGCCTTCATTGCGGGCACAGGAGGGCTGCAGAAGAGTGTGAGATCCCCCAAAAAGGGGGAGCCAGGGGTCAGTTTTTTGGAGTTGGGTTGGGGTTGCGGCACTGGGGTGACTGTGGAATCCTGGGATTTGAGAGGGTTTGGCGCTTGTGCAGAAAGTGCGCTTGGGAGGTTTATTTTTGGAACTAGAACAACACAGAAGTTACTCTTGTAAAGATAAGTTGTTTTTTTCGGGGTCCAGTGCCAAGTTGGGCAGACGTCCTGTTAGAGATCGCTAAGTCCTAGGCACGCAGAATCGATCAGAGTCCACCATGGAAAAGCAGCCTCTCCGGACAGGGCAGGGAACGAGGGGAGAGCGGGGTGGGGGAGGGCGGAGGCAGGAGCAGTGGGGACCTTGTGCTCTGCCAGGGTGTTTCCGAGAATCTCCAGCCTCTGGAAGCAGCATGACCCCTGGCCTGCCGGTCACTGCCCTGGACCCATGCCCGGCTGGACACAGCCTGTTTACAGTCCCAGGGAACAGCACTCCTGAGGGATTGCTGAGTGCAGCATGCAGACCAGAAGGTCCCAGCAGGCCCAAGCCGGTGGGCCCAAGCCGATGGGCCACCAGGCTCCCGCCTCTGGGTGCAGCCCAGGACTCTGCACACAGCGGGTTAATCGCCCTGCAAGCTGGCCTCAGCACTCTCCAGGGAATCACACAGCCTGACTCATCTCATGACTTTTCCTGACACTCCTGTTGTTAGAGCATGGTGAAGTCATGAGTGTCAAGGCACTTGGTAAACTGAACCCCCCCACACACACACAGAAGCTGGTCCCTGGGCCAGCACAGCACAGCCCGCACCCCACAGTCCATCACTTGGGGAGACACGTGCACCTCCTCGCCCCCGTCCCCTGCCACAGGCCTGAGTGACCCGAGTCACTCAGCCACCCTGCATCTCAGCTGCAAAGTGGGGGCTTAGAATAACGCAGCCTGCGGGGCCCCGGGGAGACCCGAGAACTGCTTCTCTGAAATCAGCACCCCCATCTGTGCTCCTACTGTCTGTTGAGAAAGTGTAACAGGCCCTCAAGGACTGGGCAGAGGGCGATTCCTTCCTGAGCAGTATAAACTCGGGGCGCTACCCCCAAACACAAGCAGGTTACCCCAGAAGCCCTCAGCAGATCTGCGTGGTTACCCGACACTTCGCCCAGAGACCCAGACCTGGGGTGAACTGTTCATTTTTACGTGTGGGTTTGGTGACGCCGGGTAACCCCTAAAACCACAACTGGATGATGGTGTGAGCTGAGTGGGGAGCCCAGCAAAGCCTGCCTGTCCTGGCTCTTCTTGGCCTCTCTCTGCTGCGTCCCCTCCTCCCAGGGTCATGCCGGGGCTCCTCGGGAACCCGGTCGTTGGATCTGCTGTCAGAAAAGGGGCCCAAGGGTTCCTTTAGGGCGGGCCCCCAGATGGAGAGGCGAAGGAGCTCAGCGCTCCTGGAGAAGAGATCCTGGCTTCTGTGAGCCGCCGTGGGGACAGAAATTCTAGTTTGGGGGGGAAAGATGGGGAGCCAGAGGCGAGAGGGCAGGGAAGACTGCTTCTGAGCCCCAACCCTTCCACGGTAAGGCCTGTCCAGGGGACCTAGGCGGGACGGCGGAATGGAAACGTGGAGAGCTCTGTTGTGAAGTCCTGGGGGAGGGAGGACGTGTCTGAACACACGCACTGCCCTGCCCTGCCGGGTGGGGAGGCTCGGGGTGTTTACAGCCCGGCAGAGATAGGAGAAGGGTGAATGCCACTTCTTTCCCAAACTGGAGCGGGTGTGAAGACCTTTCAAGGACGCAGGCTGGAGGCTGAAAGGTGTTGAAAACCAGCTCAGCAACAGGGCTGGGCTCCTCCTGCTGGCCTCCGGCTCTGCGGGCTCCCCCACTTTTTCAGCGGGGGTGGGGGGGGCTCATTCCAGAGGCTCCTCCCCACTGCCTGCTAATGCTGCCTGCCCACAGCTCGCAGTGGGTCTCTGTCTCTCTCTACTTTCTTCATCCAATTGAACCCCGCCTTTAAAAAAAAAATAGTTTGAGAATTTTTTTCACCTGGGTAATATGTGATTACATTCTTATACAATTAAAATTTGACAAGCCGGCTGTGGTGCCACATGCCTGTAATCCCAGCACGTGGGAGGCTGAGGCAGGAGGATGGTTGTAAATTCGAGACCAGCCTGGGGTACACAGTGAGCTCAAGGCCAGCCTGAGCTGCACAGTGAGACCCTGTCTCAAAAAGACAAATTAATCAATTAATTACTTAAAACTTGTGACTATGTCTAAAATCCCACTGACTCCATTCTGCTCTCTGTATTTTTTAAATTTTGGGACAGGTCACATTAAATCACTAACTTGTCCAGGGTGGGCTGGGTCCTCCTGCCTCAGCATGCCAGAGTGCTGGATTACAGGCAGGCGCCACTGCGCCTGGTTTTGCGGACCTTTGCGGTTCATTGCCTGCTCCAGCTTTTCCCCACCGAAGATAATGCTGTCATTAGCATCTTTTCCATGCTGTCTTGTGCACAGGCCATTTCGTGTCTCTGGGACAGACAGCTGGAATGGGCTGCAGGTGATAAGACCTCAATATCCCCGGCTGAACCCTAAGTGTGGATTCTTTGTGTCTGGCCCCTGGCTCACTTAGGCTGCCTCTCAGGGACCCTGTAAATCCTAGCTCCCTGCTGAACACCTCCGTCCCTGGTGACAAAGTGAACTCACACACACACACACACACACACACCTGCCTCATTTCTCCTGCCCGCTCACATTCTCTCCGTCGCCCCGAACCTTCGTCCCGGCATGGCTGGCCCCCACCACCGAATGAGGTACAGCTCCTGGTGGATTTCATCCTGGTGACGTCTTTCTGTTCTCATGTTCTCCCTTCATCTTCGGCTGAGGTTGTTTTAACCACCCTGACTAGACTCTCTGTCTCCTTACACAATGCACCAAATTAATCCTCACACAGCAAACACGATGTCATTCCCTTCCTTTGCATTCTGTTGTTGTTTCGTTGGTTCCTTCTGAAAACAAAGTTAATTGTAGGGTCCCCTCGGCTGCTCCCTCCTCTGGTTTTCATCTTTTCAGATTCCTCCTCTTTCCCCTCCAAGTGTCTAAACTGCCTCCCAGGTTTCCTTCTGCCTTTCTGCCTTCCCTCCCTCTCTCCCTCCCTACTTCCTGTTTGTTGTTTTGTTTCCCTTTTGGGAGTGGGAACTGAACCCAGGACTTGTGGAATGAACTACATTCTTAGCCCTGTTATACTTTTTTATTTCAAAACAGGATCTCACTAAATTTCTAAATTGCAGCTGGGCATGTTAGCACATGCCTATAATCCCAGCACTCAGGAGGCTGAGGCAGGAGGATTGCTGTGAGTTCAAGGCCAGTGGGGACTACATAGTAAGTTGAAGCCTGAACTGCATAGTGAGGCCTTGTCTCAAAAAATCAATAAAATGAAATGAAATAATGTAAAATAAAATGCTGCTCAATTGCTCAGGCTGGGCAATTGAGCTGGTGCTCCTCCTGCCTCACCCTCCCAGTGTGCTGGGACTACAGGCTTGCGCCACCAGGCCCAACTTCGTTCTTACAAGTCCCCCAGCCCTGCAGGCACTGCCTGTACCACTGAAGATGTGGATCCCTGTGCTCCGCCACGAGCACTTGTTTCTTAACCTCTGTCAGTCTTTTCCTCTATTAAAAAAAAAAGATGTAATACTTCCAGACCTATGGGAGGTTTTAGTGAGATACACATTTTTTTAAAATTTTATTTTAAAGGGGGTAAAATTAAACACAACAAAACAGAACAGAACGGGACATAAGAAAGCATAAATTTCAAAGCTAGACAACCAGAGATCTTCACTATCTGTCATATTGTCTCTTGTTTTCTTCCAAATGGTTGTCCATATCTTTACATATGGTGAGCTTATACTAAATAACATAGCCAATCTTTTAACAAGATGTGTAGTTAACTGGCCCCCAGTTGCTAAAGCAGGGGAAAACACATGGGACAGGGGACAGGACAACATGAGATGTTTGATTCTCAGCCCGCACACCAGCAGGCTCACAGCCACTCCCCAGAGAGGGGAGGAGTTTCTTGTTCTCCTGACACCCCAAGTCAACCGCATGGTGCAGGTCCCGACACGCTAGGGTCTTTCTCCTTTGGGCCACCAAAAGTCTGCCACACTCACAGCTGCCCCCCAGAGAGGGGAGGAGCTCCTTGTTCTCCCAGCACCCTGAGTCAACCGCATAGTGCAGGTCCCAAAGCGCCAGGGTCCTTTTCCTTTGGGGCTGCTGAGAGTCTGCTACACTCACAGCTGACCCCCAGAGAGGGTAGGAGCTTCTTGTTCTCCTGGTAGCCCAAGTCAATTGCACAGTGCAGGTCCCGATGCACCAGGGTCTCTCTCCTTCGGGCCTCCGACAGTCTGCCACACTCACAGCTGCCCTCCAGAGAGGAGAGGAGCTCCTTGTTCTCCTGGCACCCCGAGTCAACCGCATGGTGCAGGTCCCGAGGAACCAGGGTCTCTCTCCTGCAGGCCACTGAAAGTCTGCCACACTCACCTGCTATTTCTTTCTGATGAATTGACCATTACATTTCCAAAGTTCTGAAATGGCCAACAGACCACAGAAAGAATTCTCTTTAGGCTCCTGTTTGAAACCAGCAGCTATAGTAATCTGCTGGCCTTGCTTCAGGGCCATGTGAGATACACATTTAAAGAAAGCACTTGGAACAAAAAAGAAAAAGAAGGAATAGGGTGGATTAACTAAGGGTCAGCTTGAGAGGGGGTACCCAGCTGACTCAAGTCACCCCAAGATTGTTGCCATCAGCCTAAAAGAACAGGAGGGGAAGATGTGTGCTGGTGACCCCCTGGAAAAGCCTGTCACGCTGGCTTCCTGATGGGAACTCAGCTGTACTCAGCACTGGAGGGGTTTGGGACCTTGCTGTCACTGAGGCTGGCTACGGTTCTCTTCAGGGGAGCTCTGGTCCTGGCCCTGAGCATCCCTTCCCGGCTCCAGTGCAGACCCCTCAGCTGCTGGCACAGCTCCTTCACCCCACTGGTGCAGACTTTCCGGCTTCCACACTGACCCTCGGGCCTTTGCAGTGCAGATCCTCGATCCAGACTGCATGAGACATCGTTGTGGGCTCTTGGCCTTTGGGTTGTTAGGGTCTCTTGCTCAGACAGATCTCTTGTGCTTTTCTGCATTTGACTTTTTAGGTGAATATTATAAAATCTTCCTATAAATTATGTGTCTTTTATTTAATCTATTCCCTTGCAAACCCTGACTACAACAAGGAAGGAGGAAAGGAAAAAAGGGAGGGAGAGAGGGAGGGACTCAGACCTGGGCAAGGTACTGCACATGTGTAATCTCAGCACTCTGGGAGGCTGAGGCAGGAGGACTGAAAATCTGAGCCCAGCCAGAGCAGTTTACAACTTAGCAAGACCTTGTCTCAAAATAAAACGGTAAGAAGGACTAGGGATGTCGACCAGGGTGGAGGTCCTGCTTTCAGTCCCCATTAATACACACACACACAGCCCTTAGCATCGCACCCCTCACCAAGTAAACACTAATGCAGCTTAGCTCGAGTTGTCATGGTTCTTCTTTTAAAAAGCCAGGCCCTGCAGGGAGCCCTGGAAGCTGGAGACTGACCACAGGTGTGGGGCTGAAGCACAGAGAGACACAAAACAAGCCAGGTAGACAAGCTGTTCCAGCTCCCAGAAGGCAAGGGGCCCAGGCCAGCCGCCCAAAGGAGTTGCTGGGCAGCCAGGCTGAAATTGACGTCCTCCCCCTGAGCTATAAACACAGGTGCTCAGGCGGAGAGGTCCTGTTTCCCCCGTCAGGAGCAGGGCGCCCCTGACCTGGCTTTGGTCTCTTCTCTTTTCTTTCTTTCTCTTTTCCTCTCCTCTCACTGTCCTTCCACCCCGGGAACGTCCCGAGCTGCAAGGCCCAGCCTTGCTGCCGAGAGAAGCCCTCCTGGGCCCTGGCTTTTATTACAGCGTTGAGTCATTATTCATGCGTACATCTGTCCTCACACTTGATAATGACCGTCTGAGAGGCAGGGAGCCTCTTATTTATTTTGCATGAGTCACGCATACTCGCTCACACCGGGCCTGAAGCAGACGAATGTCTGTCACACAGGAGGAGAGAAGGGCGGGCTGCGTGGGCTTAGAGGCTCTGCCGCCCGGGCCCGCCGGCTGGACAATCCGCGCCTACATCACGCTGAGGGTAATGCGCACGCGCCGGGCTAAAGATTTTTTTTTTTTAACCTTAGCACGGTTGCTTGCTTCCCCCTTGTGGATAAAATTCAAATCGTTTATTCGCGTAAGTCAGCCTCCTAGTATAGTAGCCTCAGCAAGACTTTTCAGGAAGACATTTTCTAGGTAATTCCAGTCCAAGCCCCAAGAAAAATCCCCCGGTGTAACCCCAGAAAAGGGCCATTGCTCCTCATAGCCATAGTGGGTCTCGGGTGTCAAATGCGTGGTTTCCCACTCAGAACAGCAAACGCACTGCGGAGAAAGTGGCCCCGTTAGTCAACACCTGGAGGCCCTGAGCACTGGCCACTCGGTCCCCTCAGCTACCTCCTCCGTGGGGACCACAGTTTCTAGCGAAGCAAGAGAGAGTGAGGAGAGGGAGAGAGTGGAGGGAGACAGCCACGGGGCATTTGGGGTTGAAAGAGGGAAACGCTGGCCTCTCAGAGTTTATTGGTGCTTCCCAAGCCTCTGGCTATTTGCTAATAGGATTTCGCCACATTAAAAGTTTTAAAAGTAGGACCAGGCATGGTAGCACATGCCTATAATCCCAGCACCTGGGAGGCTGAGGCAGGAGAATCTTTATGAGTTCAAGACCAGTCTGAGCTACAAAGTGAGCTCAAGGGCAGCCTGAACTGCATAGGGAGACCCTGTCTCAAAAAGACCAAAAAATTTTTTTCTCTTTTATAACCATGCAAAACATTTGGAATGCATTTTGATAGAATTTCATTTTCTTTCTTTCTTACTGTCTTTTTGAGATGGAGTTTCCCTCTGTAGTCCAGTCTGGCCTCGAACTCACAGCAGTCCTCCTGCCTCAGCCTCCCAAGTGCTGGGCTTACATGCATATACGTATCCCCTCCCCGGCTGTCGTGTGTGTGTGTGTGTGTGTGTGTGTGTCCACACGTGTGCGTGTGCGCATGTGCACGTGCTTGCCTGTCTGTCTTCTTTGGAGAAACGTCTTGTAGGCACTTGCCCCACTCCCCCTGTATTTCCCTGCATCAGTGCCGGGCAAGTGCTCTGCTCCTGAGCTGTCTGCTGTCTCCATGGCGCCTTTGCCTGTTTTTAGCAAACACCCTTTTCCAGCAGAACGGGATCCCCCGGGGGAGATGTCGGTCCTGGGGCGGAACAAGTGCTGCTGTGCACCTGCTGCCAGCTCCACCCTGGGCCCCCTGGGGTTAGAACCAGGTTAGCTGGGCCCCCAGCCCCCAGGGATGCATGCTGAGCAAGGGCCTCGCTTAGGGACTGCAGAGCTGCAGGGGTCGCTGGACAGCGCCCCAGCTCTGCAGGGCTAAGGGGAAACTGAGCAGGGGCTCTCACCGGAGGGCTCTGGGGCGCAGCGGGGTATGACTGTGGATTCTCTCCTGCCTTCTCCTCTGCCACCACCAGCTCATCCGCTCCCTGGCTCCTGGGTTCCTTGGAGCCGAAGCAGAGCAGTCTGGCTTCCCCTGTCCTGTTCTCCGGGCGGGGACTTCACTGGCTAACTCAGGGCCTGCTACTACAGACAGCTACACTGGGTGGAGACACCGTAGGCAGCAGCAGGGCTGGCCTCCGAGAGGTCAGTGCAGAAGACAGCCGTGGCTGAAAGCACATTTGCTGAAGACCAGGCTTTAAGAGATGAGAAACTCGGCCGGGGGTTTAGCTCAGCGGCTCAGGCACCTGCCTGGCAAGGTGGGAAGATCAATCCCTGTACCAACAGAAAGAAAAACAAAACAAAAATGAAAAAAGAGAAACTGCTGAGCCATGCGCTTCCCCTGGGAGGAACAGCAGGGATTGATATCCTAAGTCACAGCCCTCTCCCGGAGGCGAGGACCACACTTGCTCACCCACCCCTTCCAGAGCGTCCTTGTCTGCCCGCGTGCTGCTGCACAACTTGCTCCCCAACTGACCCCCACTTAACCAGTGTCACCCCAGCAGCCATCCCTGTCGTAACCATATTGGTTCACTGTGGTCTTGTTCCACCTCACACCCACCTTGTGATTGCCCACAGAATCGTTGTCACCTAAGTGGCCATTCTTGTAGTTTTATTAGTTGACTGTAGTCCCATCCCATCTTGAACCCATCGCCCTTCATGGCTTTGCTTAATAAACACCTTTGAGACAAGCACGAGGTTGTGAGTTCGATCCCCGGTACTGAGTTAAAGGAAAACACCCTTGAGAAGGGTTGGTGGCAGGCCACCCCCCGGGCCCCTCTGTCCCTCTTAGAAGCTGTCTCTCTCTTGATAAAGTCTCCCTGTGCTTAACCTCTGTTGATCATAGGCTTCATCTCTCGATTTTAGAGAACAGGAAGTCTGTGTTTTGTACCTCTAGCAGGTTGGGAGTTATATTTCCCCCATATCTCCGTGAACATTTTTTAATTTTCTCAACTGGGAAACCTGGCCCCGAGCAGGTACTGTCTGAAATCCTGAGGAAAGCACACCCCGTCGGTCCGAGCCAACTGACGCCATCCAGGGACCCCGTAGGCCCAAGCGGTCACACATGGAGTCCCTGGCTGAAATCAGGGAGGAAAAAGGGACAGGGGTGGAGCAAAAAGGATCACGATGTTTTATACACGCCCCATGATGAAGGCAGCCGTTATGCCCCGCAAACGGGTACTGATAAAAATACTTTTTTGCTGTTTTTTTCACGACAGGGTCTCACTGTGTAGGTCAGGCTGGCCTTGAATTCAGCTTCAGCCCTCCTGCCTCAGCCTCCTGAGTGTCGGGATTATAGTCACATACCACCACGCTTGGCTAAAAAGAAACTCAAAAGAAATGAGGACCCTTACTGGTAGCAGTGACCTGTAGCAGGCTGTAGCAGGCTGGCAGAGGCGCTGGCCTGAGTGACAGCATAAAGAGCCTGGAAAAAGGAGGGCGAATGACTGACCCGTCTGGCAGATCTGCGAAGGAAAACCAGCCGCAGAAGTTCTCAGATCTTCTCTGCCTCCAAGGCAGCTGTTTCTGCTCCCTGCTCCCTCTGAGCCCAGGAGACCATTTGAACTATACCCCCTACTGTCCCCCCCCAGGGGGGGAGCTGCTGCCTTGTCTCGGGGTCCTGACAGGAATGCAAAGGAAAGCCTGACTCAGCAGCCCAGGTGTCATCTCGTGACAGTTCTGTTTACAGGATGCAGAAGCTGTAACGCAGCAGCTGTAGGGGTGCATTGCACGGGGCCAGCAATGGGCACCTATAAGATTTCCACGGTTAAGTCTCGGGAAGAAGTGCCCTGGGCACAAACTGCTTGAATGTGGTGATATGTAGCAATTTTTAACCAGGATGAGTGACCCAGGTCACAAACGGGAGGGGAACCCTCGGGACCACAGGCTGTGTGAAGGCAGCAGGCGGGGACTTTACTGTCCCTGGTGCAGGCAGGCGGAGGGTGAGATAAGACCGGCTGCCCCAAACCAGGGGAAGTGTGTCCCTTCTGTAGGGAGGCCGGGGACGGTAGGCGGAGAGATTCCCGTGGACATCCGTGGTCCGAGTTCTCCAGTAGATCTCTGTGGACAGAGTCCTGGAAGTGTCCCCAGACGTCCCAGGACCTGCCACATCCCTTGTCCCATCTTCTCTCCTCCACAACAGCCGGTGCTGGCCGATGGCAGCCTCGGTGCTGGCCGGTGCTGACCGGTGCTGGCCAGTGCTGACCGGTGCTGACCGGTGCTGGCCGGCACTGGCCGAGGTCCCTGCAGAGAGCAGAACTCTGCTGGCAGGCGGGCTCGGGGCTGGGGGCTGGGGACTGGCCGGAGCCTTACATTATCAATAGTATTAATTAATATTTATATGTGGGCAGTTATTCAAATCCAAGCAACTTTAACTAGATCTGGTCCATTTTATTAACCCGTAAAAAGACTGATAAAAGCGATGAGTCCATTCGTAGCACTGCAACACACCAAACCCTCCCCCCGGCCTGCATGGGACAGCCATGCGTGCACCGCGGTGGCTCAAGCTGGCCGGATCGCGTTAAACCTGCTTGATTCTGGGTTAAGCATCAGCAGTACACGTGGCTTCAGGCCTGAAGCTACTCAGGACAGCTCAGTGATTTAGAAACGCTGCAGGCAGTCAGGCAGGGCCGGGCCCTGGAAAGAAGTCAGTGCTGTGGCTGGAGGCGCAGCCCCTGCAGGACAGAGAAATGGCTGCACCCACGCTTCCCCTCAGGATGGACAGCAGGGATGGACAGCAGGGACGGGCAGCAGGGATGGACAGCAAGGACGAACAGCAGGGATGGACAGCAGGGACAGACAGCAGGGACGGACAGAAGGGATGGACAGCAGGGACGGACAGAAGGGACGGACAGCAGGGACGGACAGCAAGGATGGACAGCAGGGATGGACAGCAAGGATGGACAGCAGGGGACGGACAGCAGGGATGGACAGCAGGGATGGACAGCAGGGATGGACAGCAGGGGCGGACAGCAGGGGCGGACAGCAGGGATGGGCAGCAAGGATGGACAGAAGGGGCGGACAGCAGGGACTGCACTCTGTGTAGGCGTCGATCACGGGCATGGAGGAGTCCCTGTCGGTCCCTGTACGCCCACTTCCCCGTCCTGTCCCCAACTTGTACTCTTACTGGATCTCCGTGGTGTTGTCCCACCTCACTCCCACCCTGTGCCCTCCCCCCGGGTCCGGGTCACCAAAGCGACTGTACTCACAGTCTTACAGCTGATGCCATTTCCCCACCTCCTGACCTGCCTCGCTTCACGGTTTGCTCCATAGAACTCCCGGAGAGGCCCAGGTCCCTGGCCCCCACTCAGGACCCCTTCTGTCTCCTAGAAGCTTCCTTTCCCCCAATAAATATTTTCTGCTCTTAACCTCTGCTGTTCCTTAGAAGTCATTCTTCAGTTTTGGGGAACACAGACTCGCCGTACCAGACATCTAGCAGGGTGGGAGTTACAATATTTCCCTTATATTATTTGGATTATTTGGAGATTCTGTATTATCCCTCTATCAGTATAGCTCCACTTACATGAAATATCCAAAAGGAAAAAGGAAAAGAAAAGAAATACCCAGAACAGGCAAACCCAGAAAGACAGCAAATAGATTTGTGGTTGCTCACGATTGAGTTTCGGGGAAATGAGAATGAGTGCTAGTGTGTAAGTTAGACACGTCCTTACACATCTTCTCTCCTCGAAACACTGCAGCGTGTACCCTAAAGAATAAAGACATTTTCCTATAAATCCACAGTTATCTATCTAGAAAAATCAACAGTTTGATGAGGTCATCATATATTCAGTTTATAATCAAAGTTCTCCAATTGTCTCAGAAGCGTCTTTTACAGCTGTTCTTTTATTATCTCAGATCTGATTATCATTAGTAGACTGCACTATGTTAAGTCTCTTCAGCTTCTTTTGAGTAAAAAGGATCCACATACTGCAGCGGAGCCCCAGTTCGCGACTCGATTCACTCCGCTCCGCGTTCGGGGCACGGTGCCCCCACGTTTGAACGGATGCGAAGTTGGCCCGGGGAAGGCTTCTGTCGGCGAACCGGGTTGTGTCACCGTATTTCGGTGGCTGTGATGGTGGTTTGTGATGTTTGTGGCAGTGATACTAATGCACTGGCGACACCGACTTCTTAAAAGTATTCAGGCCAATTTTCCTTTCTTTAAGAGCCGAGGCCTCGAGGGAAGGGAAGGGCGGGTCTCACTGGGATGTTTCCGGATGCCCCAGAGCGCCCCCTGGAGCGCACACCGGGCAGGGTCGTGCGGGTCCCCAGAGGAGCCGCCTCCCAGGCCGGCGGTGCTGAGGGTCTGGCCTGGGCCCGGCTGGACAAGGGCGCGGGGATCCCAAGCGCGAGCTCGCCGTCCATCAGGGGCGAACAGGGCTCGTGTTGAGTGAAATAAATCAGACGTGCAGGCTCGAATATCACGGAGTCCAAAATATGAATAAGGAGCAAAGTAAAAGATCACGGAAGTAGGAAGATGGTTCTTCTCAAATGGGAAGGAGACCGAGGGATGGCAGCGGTAGGGGAGGGAGAGGGGATGAAAAGGAATTTTGGGGGGTCTTTTTGAGGCAGGGTCTCACCATGCTGTTCAGGTTGGCCTGGAACTCACTTTGTAGCCCAGGCTGGTCTCATTCCCTTCCCCATCTCCAAAAAGCCTGCCTTTTTATTTCTGCTATTGTTACTAACTTTACTATTTTATTCATTTATATTTTAGGTTTCTCATATAAGAAAAACCATGCAATATTTAACTTTCTGTCTGACTTCTTTCACTTAACACTGTGGTCTCAAATTCCAGCCACTTTCCTGAAGATGACATTTCATTCTTTTCTATGGCTGAGTAATAGTCCATTGTCTATACACTACGTTTTCTTTCTCCATTCATCTATTGGTGGGTATCTGGGCTGTTTCCAGATCATAGCTGTTGTGAATTGCACTGCTATAAATACAGGCATGCATTGCTCACTGTAATATGATGTCTTTAACTCTTTTGGAAGATTCCCAGGAGAGGCACAGGTGGGTTCGATGAAATTTCTATTTTTAGTTTTTGAGGGATCGCCATATTAATTCCTGGATGTGGTAGTTGCACTAGTTTGTATTCCCACCAAAGAAATGTAGAGTCCTTTTCCCCCACAGCCTCTCCAGCATTTGTTGTGTTTTGTGTTCTCGACAAAGGATGAACATTTTCTGTGTATGTTATCAGCCATTTGTGGTTCTTCTGAGAACTATATATTCAGTTAATTTGCCTGTTTTCTGCCCAGTTTTTTTTTTTTTCAAAATGCCCCACATTCAGGATTTAAGAATTCGTCTGTTTGTTTCCTCCTTGGTAGATTCAGGTTAGACATTTCTAGCAAGAGTCACTACATCACTGTTGGCCATGCTCACTTTGTTCACAGATTTCTTTATTGTCAATGAAGCATACGTTTCTTGTTTGTAATTAGTAATGATTGGAAGTCACATTTTAAAAAATGTCAATTTTTCACCCAATAGTGTTACCACAAATTGATGTTTCTTGCTTGAATCAATTATTATGTGAAGCAAAATGTTTATTTTTTCCATTTGATCATTTCCTCATTTATTAGTTGGCATTTTGGTTTTTTAAAAAGGCTGTGCCAGGCATGGTGGTGCACGCCTGTAATTCCAGTACTCATGAGGCTGAGGCAGGAGGATCGCTGAGTTCAAGGCCAGCCTGATCTACATAGGGAGACTCTCACATAATAAGATCCTGTATCCAAACAAAAAAGGCTCCTCTTTCACATCTGTATTGACTTAGAGGTTCTCTACTTATTATGGTCTTTATTAATCATTTTTGTGCTCAGCTTGTCCAGATTTGGCCACCAGGAGTCCCTTCAACCGGACTCCTATGTCCTTTCCACAGGATCTGTGAGTCTTCCCTCCCACCCCTGCCTACCACAGCACTGGGAATTGAGCCAAGTGCTCTACTGCTGAGTTGCACCCCCAGCCCTGTTTTATTTGGGGACAAGGCCTCACTAAGTTGCTCAGGCGGGGCTCGAACCTGCAGTCCTGCCTCGTCCTTGCAGGAAGCTGAGATTACAGACGTGTGCCTCCTCGGCCAGCTCCTCATCAGTCCGAGTGCTTCGCCTTTTGGGTCTACGGGAGCAACAAGACGTCCGCATGCCTTACCCTTCCCTGCCCGCAGCTGCAGCAGCCCCTCATTAGTAGATGCTGACACCTGCTAGCTGAGTGTGGTGCTTCAGAACCCAAAGGCTGGAGCTGGGTGTGATGGCGATGCAGGCACTGTGGGCGCTTGTGCTTCCCATCAGGAGAATCAGACAGAAGGAGACTTCTGCTCTGGTGCTGGAGCCAGGAAGGGAGCCCCAGGCTGACACAAACAAGGGACAAAGCTTTTATGGCATCTAGGGGGTAGCAGGGCCAGTCTTTGACGTCATCACCTGTGGAGGTGGACTTTCACTTGGCATTGGTGCTATATTTATATATAAATATATATAATCATGCCTCTTTATGTGATGCACTTTTTATCTTTTTTAAAAAATCGTTTTTACCATTAGTACATTCTGTCAACACTGTCTTTAGTGCATTTTAGCTGTGTCCTTTACGACATGAATCAAATGTTCCCTGCAGGGATGGATGCAATGCAATCTACTCGCTAACAGGTGTGGCTCATGACCTTTCTCTATGGTAATCAGCAGCCAACAGCACTGCGTAGCCGGCTGACTTTCTTCATATGGTCCCATATATACTTAGTGTGTGGCTTTAGCCGCGTTCCTGGCATCATGGCTAAAAGCTGTGTTTCCCTTTACATCATTTCTTCATTTCTGCATCTTCCCAATTTCATGACCCAGAGCGTCCTTGAAAACATGCCCTTGGAATTCAGATCTTCCCTGTAAACTGAGAATTCTCTCTCTCCACGTTAGACAGTGTTCTGGCTTATCCAGAAGACCCCCATTGGGGAGGGAGGTAGGGGGTACAGGAAGCAGATTAGGCCTCTTAGAGAAGCACAGGAAAATCTGTGGTGTATAAGATATATTTTGCCCTGATTAATGTGTCTTGAAATTGTGTTTCATTTTTTCCCTTTTTTTCTCTTTGAAATAAAATGGATTTTTTTTTAAAAGTAGAAAAAAAGATATATTGTCAAAAAGGTCTTCAAGCTGTCAAAATTAGCCTCCATACAAGAGAGGCCGGGTAGCTGACAAGGAGGGCTCGGCAGGCTGGGAATCTGGAGTGCTCTGATTCCACCAAATTACAGCTCATTTCAGGTATTTAAATACCACGCCTTCCTGGATAGATACCCTAAGCTCCTCAGAGAATACTACCCAGGCTAGGAGCTGTGGCAGCACTGAGGATCCAACACTGGTCTGGCTTCAATTCTTTCAGTTCTTCAGCTCCAAGAGCAGGTATCTGCAAGATTCCTGACATTTTTCAAATAGCAGTCATAAAAAGCCCTTAGGTTTCAGCTGACAACTTGAACTGCTATTTATTTGCCAGGCTCTGAGATATTCTGCAATGTTGGAAGCAGTCCCAGTGCCTCCAGTCCTGGGCCTGCAGTGACAGCCTCCGGAGGCCCACAGCCTCGCCTTCCATCGGGACCTCAGTGCAGGGGCCCAAAGGGAAGGTGCGCCCTGGGTGGTGAAATCCTCTTGCTTAAGATTGGTGCGCGCCCTTCGCCTCAGGCCCTCGCAGTCTGAGCAGTCCAGGCTCCACGCCCAGCATCCGCTGGTTTCCTGAAACAGTGTTCAATGCACGGCTCCTGGGTAACTTGAGACCCGGGCAGGGGTCAAGAGGAGTTACTCAGACAATACTGTGCTCAGCACCCACCGGAGCCGGTCCTCCGGGACGCCTGCCATGGCCTTTTAGCACTGCGCCCAGCAAGCACGGCCGTCTCCCGGGAGTGCTGGTGACACCGCATCACCCTGCCTGCCAACTCCGGGCCACTGCCACCAATGCCAGAAAGAAGGCTCCGCTGTCCTTTTTTCTCTGTGTCATTAGTTTCAAGTTCAGAATCCCTGGTGGGTGCATCTGATCAGCACAGGCCAGGTCAGGGCTGACATCCCAGCTGGCAGCGGACCCAGAATACCGAGTGTCTTCATTTGCACTTCTCTCTGGGAGGCGAGCAATCCCCAAGGCAGGCACAAGTTCAAACTCTGCACATGAACCCCAGTTGCCACGGGGAATGACACGGACACACACTGGGTCTCTGGGCCAGAGTTTTATTTAGTAGTGCGGCACAGTGCCCATCCCACAGCAGGCTGGAAGCAAACAGCAGAATGGCAAGCCTTCCCTAACCCTGCAGTCAGGACCCGGTCAGGAGCACAGTCCTTTTTTGTTTGTTTTGTTCTTGTACTAGGAATCGAACAGTCTGTGGGGCAGGCATGTGGGGAGGACAGAGGTGGCCAGCAGTCCACGGTCATATCAGGATCCCTGCGTGGGGAGTCAGGTGTCCTCCCGACAGCACCTCATGAGACCTTGGGGACAGGAGCCCCTGACCCACAGGATTCAGGGTGTGACACTGCATCACAGCGTGCTGGCCCCCTGGGGCAGCCAGACTGTGTCTCCCTGCCGCCTTCAGCTGGGCGGGGACATCTGTCCACCTGCAGTCCCATCAGGGCAGTGAGTCTGAAGAACTAAGTGCTGAAAAACCCGGAGAGACCATGCAGAAGGGGGCAGGGGTGCAGCAGTCCTGCGGGGTTTTCTTCAAACGTTCAGCGTAGGCCTGGTCTGAGGGGAACAGTGTACCTGAAAACAGAGCATGAATATCCGTCCTCCCCACATGCCTGGTGAGGCCTCGTCCTGGTTAGCAGGCCGCCGTGCTCACACCCCGGCAGGCGGGAGCACCAAGACCAGTGCTCAGCACCAGTCACCTGTCAGACGCTCCTCCCACAGGATTGTCACCCTCAATCTGGATGGTAGTTTCTAGTCTCTTTCCAAATTCTGTTTGCACTATTGTCATGCTGGCCTTTCCTGTTTTCCTGTGGGTGATAGAATTTCAATGAAATGTCCCCCACTGAGTGCGATGAGGTCAGTAATGGGCACCCTGGCTGGTGTTTCCCTCCCTCATTTGTGAATTATCTGGTCTGTTAGGCCTGCTCTAAGTGACTTCTTGAATAAATAACAAACGCATTCCATATTGTTTAGTCCAGAAGGTACGCACCTATTTTGTAATGATATTCTTGCTGTTCAATTATACAGAAAGCTTTTAGGTGTTGGCCAGCTGTGTCACCACTGCCCATAGGATTATTATAATCACTGACCACTATTGGAGTTTTTAAGTTTCATTTCTTCAAGTTTTATGGTTTCTGCATTATGAACAGTTGACAATAAGGAGACATGTTTTTTCTTTCCACTGTACAACACAGACTTTCCCTCTGTGATCTGCTAACATCTCTCCCTTCTTCAGTTGTTTTCTTTCGTAGCTCTTGGCAGTTCCTGTCTGTTCTGTCTCGGTGTCTCCAATGTGCCCATTCTGCACGGAAAAGGAGTATCATCACGCTCCGGGGCAGTATAAAAGTTATGCCTAATGTGCTTACAATGTGTTGATCACAGCACAAATATGTGTTATTTTTCACAAATACACAACCAAAACATTTAGATTTCACTACAAACAGACATCAATGTTGAGTACAACACTCAAAAAGTATGGAAAAAATAGTCCATGTAAGACAGATGCGCAAATGTATCTTGTGCAAGAATCGACTGCAGTAACATCTGTGCGAAAACAAACGTGCTGTCCAAGTGATGCTTGGGGGAAGCTGTTCAGTGGTTAGAAGGACATTTCAAAGTGAAAACTAAATTTATGAACGCTTATGGTTTGTCTTCGAAGACCAATCACATTATAACCATGCAATTTGCAAATGTCAGGTTCTCCTTGGAGAGAAAACAGAAGTTGAACAGGGGTGTTACAGCTTGAGCCCAGATGTCCTCCAAAGCCTCGGGCGGAGGTGGGGCTTTCTGGAGCAAGCTGGATCTGGGGTGTGTGGTGCTGGGATCAAGGGTATGTGGTACCAAATTAAACCCACTGATTGGAATTAGCACAGCTGTGGGTGTGGCTGAACGGATTTACCGAAGACCAGTGCCCAGAAGGCTTGTAGCCTGGAGGGAATGCAAAGGGACAGGAAGAAGGCAGGCTTGATGCTGCTTCCTGTCCCCTGCCTGCCCTGCCATGGACAGCCTCTCTCCTGCGAGGCCCTTCCTGCCATGCTGCCTTGCCTTTGGAGTCAGCCACTGGGGCGAAGCCTCTACAAACTGAAATGAAATAAATCTTCCTGCATCTTGTGGGTGTCAGGCATTTGTGTCAGCAACAAGTAACTAAGATGGGTCACAGCTCAATGGTAGTGTTTACCTAGTGCAAAGCCCAAGGTTCAATCCCCAGCATCACCAAAAAGGAGGCAAATGACCTCCAAACTTAGGAGTCCACCTTCCTACATTCCAACAAGCAAGTTTCCTCCAATGATAGATCAATGCAACGACTGAAAACCATGCGATGATGTCTTTTATTACACATAGGCTTTTATAATAATTCCTTCAATCTCTCCATACACAGGCAAAAGCAAGCATGCTGTTTAAAGTACTGGAACTTGCTAACTTAATCACTGCCTAAAGACGGGAAGACTGTCCCCAAAGTGTGCTTAACCAGGAGGCCAGTGCATCTGCCGGCCGCCGAGAACGTGGAGGTGGACGTGATAGACGGACTGTCCCCCATCTGCACCTTCATTGACCACCATTCGATAACCTCTGCTCAGGCCTAGGTCAGCAGCACATTTCTTGCCAACAATCATTAAATGTCCAAGAAGCTGGAAAAGAAAGAGTTTCTTCAGCACTGGCAATTTACAACTTCTTGCTATTAAATAACAAACAGTGAATATGAAATATCAAAGTAAAAACTGTCAAGTTCAAACACTGCTTTGGGCAAGCATTTAGAAATTCTCTCCATCCTGATGATTTACAATTAGGGTCCCATTAGAATTAAGTGTTTAATCCGTCACGAGCTTCTCCCTTGATCACTCTTTCCTCTTTTGAGACAGGGTCTCACTACGCAGTGAGGGCTGACCTTGACGCAGTGAGGGCTGACCTTGACAGCAGTCCTCCCGCCTCAGCCTCCCACGTGCCAGGGTTACAGATCCGTACCATGACCAGCTTTACTCTTTCTTTCGAGAGGGCCTTGCTGTTTTAAAAGCCGGCCTTGAATTTGCTGCTTATAATCTAAGCTGGCTTCCACCTCACAAGCCCCCTGCCTCTGTGCTGGGATTATAGGTGTGTGCTACCACACTCCACTAACATTACTAATTTCAATAAATGGACTAGAGAAAAAAATCTACTCCATTAAAAACTACTTTAGCTGAATATGGTGGTGCATGCCTATAATCCTAGCAATTGGGAGCCTAAGATACAGCACTGCAAGCTCAAGGGGGTCTGGGCTAATCAGCAAGACTGTCTCCAATCTAAAGAGGGCTAACACGCCACACTGAAGTTCTCCTGTGTGAAGCTGTTTCTGAACTCTATTTGCTCTGCAGTCTCATTACCCTGAAGCTGCCACTGCTCTTTGACCTCTGCAGCTGTAAAATGAGACTGCTGGGGTAAATCTCCACCTTGTTCTTACAGCCTTTTGGCTACTGTTGAACTTTTGCACTTCCCACAAATACTCTGGAATCAACTTGTTGAGATCTAAAATTTTCATTTTAATTGGACTAAATCTGCATTTTAAACCGAGGCAAATCATCTTTAAGTCCTGAGGCTGTGACACAGTACATCTCTCCATTTACTTAGATCGTCCACAGTGTTTCAATTAAACATCGGCAATAAGTACAGACTCAGTACAGAACCCTTTCTGTTCTGCCCGCTTCCCCCATGCCAGTTACCATGACACAGGCCCCTGAAGCTCTGGGTCAGGGGCCTTATTATCTCTTAATGGGAAGCCTTGGCTCTTAGCGCAGGCTGTGCGGCGTTTTAAAGCGTTGCAGTCACCATGGAACTACATTAGCTGAGGGGTCCGTAGGAAAGACTGAGGCCAGACTGAAGAGTGAGCGTGCATGATTAAGTCTAGACCACCCCAAACCAGAAAAAGATGGGATACAGCAACCCTAACTCACTCTGACAATTAAAAGAGAAACAAAGGTCACTGGACTAGGATGAATGTATGAGGAACACCGGACATACTGAAAACACTCAGAGTAATTTAAAATTAAGCGTTCTCTAGCTGACTTGAAAGCTTATTCCCTGACTTTCTCTATTTAATACTGGTATTTTAATAAAACATAAAGACTTCAGTACCAATAAATTAATTATTAATGAAAACTCAGATGAACACAGAACAGATTAAAGAGCAAATGTTAGCACATTTTTCAGTCCTCTAAACATTTATTCCTTAAAGCTGAGGCTACCTGCTTATATACAAGATGTGGAACTCATTCCAGCTTTAAAACTGTGTTTTCTGACTTAGGAAACAACAGGAAAGTATAGCCACAATTCCTCCCAGCATGGGTAAGTCTGCAGCTTGCAATTCAGTTCCAGGAGATACTTCCAAAAAGTGCTATCAACAACAAGATAATGAAGATTAAAACAGCCTGACAAACTCAGGCACTAAGGGTTCCTCTGGAAAACCAGGCACTCTACAGAAAGTCTGAAAATGCTTATCTAGGTAAACAGATACCATAAATATTCAGGGAAAGAGTAATTCACTTGCAGATAAGATAGTGAAAAATCTACATATGTAGGTTTTTTTTTTTTTTTAGTTAGGCTCTTGCTTGCTTTGGATCCAGGCTTGCCTAGAACTCTCTGCATAGCCCAAGCTGGTGTTGAATTGACCATCCTCCTGCCTCAGCTTGGACTTTTGAATTTAAAAAAAAAAACTTTGAGATTTAATTTTGCCTTCTTAAAGAGTTAACAATATTCCTCTTGTGGCCAGCTGTGGTAGACCATACCTGATCTCAGATAGGAAGATCACAAGCTCAAGGCCAGCCTGGGCAACTTAACGAAATTTTGCCTCAAAATAAAATGAAAAATGGCTGAGGATATAGTTCAGAGCTCTCTGGGCTTCATACCCAGTCCCGCCTCACCCCCACAACATTTCCTTGATACTTTAGGATTCAACTATAGAAACTACAAACTAATTACAGTATTATACAATCCTATCCAATAGAATCTGAGATGTTAAAACCTATCTGAGCAGTGATTGTGGGAAATGCTGTGCTTCTCAAGTTATGCTTTCACAGGTTTGTAACTGGTTCTGACTATGCCCGTTTCCGGGCTGCTGTCTCTAATCCAGGTCAGCAAACTGTGTCTGCAGGCCCCGAGAGTAAGTACTGTCAGTTTGTAGGCCACAGTGGCATCAGACAAAACCACGATGACACAATTCTGTCTTCATGGTGCAAAAAGAGCCCTGGCCAATAAATCAGAGCATTGTGTTCCAGTAAAACTTCATAAAAACAGGCAGCCAGCCAGATTTGACCTATAAGTCAGATTCCTGGTCCCAGCTGAATTTGCAAATTTAGTAACCAAATTTTTAGACACACGAGGCATGTGCATCTGAACTGAGATTGAAGAGGGTCACCGACTTTATGGTATCTATTTTGGGCAGACATGATGTATTTTATTTGGATCTTCGTATGACTTTCTTTCCACTACATGCCTTAGATGTTTTTACACAAACTATCCTTCAGTCTCTTCATCACTAGAATTTCAGTGACAAATATGCCCTATTTACACATTTTTCTCATTTCAATCTCACAGCAAACCAATTCTTGGTCTTTGGACATGTTGTTAAAATGCATATATAATTTTTGAATATGTTATTTTATCAAAATAAAAAATCAAACTGTACTATGAATTACCCTAACGGTCATTAAGTTTTCCCTTAGGAAGAAGAAAATGTGGTATAACAAAATTTAACTTCCTAATTTAAAAAGCAATAAAATAAAACCATGTTAGAAATTTGCTTACATTTTCATCGTCATCTTCTGCTACAGAGATCTGGGCAATATGTTTCTTTGGAATCACCAGAAAATGTGTTGGTGCCTGGGGGGAAATGTCATGGAAAGCAAGGCACTATAGAAAAGAAAAAATAAAATCAAAGTTTTAGTTTTCAGCCGGTAGGCTACATGTACCCTTTTTCAGCGAGTATTCACGAGCACCCACCACACAGGGGGCACTGTCTGAGAAGCTAAGAAAACAGAAGTGTACAAAATACACCTGGTCCACAGCCCTTCTCATGGACTGGAAGAGTCGCACAGAAAGACTAGCATGACTACGCACGTTACAAGAAAAGGGTGAAAGGGATGAGTGTCACTCAAGAACCTGACTTTGATGGGTCAGGGACAACCATGACACTAAACTGTGATCCAGTGCTGGGTGGGAGTCAGCCTTGAGGACCTGGCCAGTCTAAGCCATCTCAGCTCTCACGTTATTCTTCACACTAGACTGGATGGACACACCGCTGGACAGAGCGATTCACGACTCTCCACCCTCAGGTCTTGGTCAAATGCCCTCCCCTCTACCAAAAGGGTCCCCTCACCCTCAACCTCAAGTTTGGTTTAACGTAAAACACTATTCAGTCCTAACGTGAAATGCTACTAATTCTTCCCTTCCCAGTGTAGATATAATTTCTAAAGAAATCTGATTCCCTTTCCCCAGGTCCGAGTCCTGATTGTGCAATTTCCTGGGGTTTTTTTTGTTTGTTTGTTTTTTGTTTACAGGTAGTGATCAGCTCTGTAAGCGCCTACGAGGTCCTTGGTGTCTAATTCTGACTTACTTTTCCACTTCCTTGAACTACTTAAGAAACCTGCCTTTCCAAGCAGCAGCATTGCGACAAACGAGCTGGCACACCGAAACGGGCTGGGGATTTAGCGCAGCGGCTTAAGCGCCTGCCTGGCAAGCGTGAGGTCATGAGTTCAATCAGAGATACCCAAAAAAAAAAAAAAAAAAAAAAAAAAAAATCCCCGTGAGTGTGCCACACAGGGTCCAATGCATCTGCTCAGCAGAAACCATCCACAAGCATTTCTCCCTGGAGTGGTTTCACGCGGCAGCGCCTGCGAAGCGCTGCGTCATTTAGACAGCTTCCGGCTGCTGCACTGGGGTCCAGAGGTCATGCCATGGATCATTTATAAAATGCAACGGTAATATTTTCCCCCAAAAAAGGCTTTTTCTAAAACAAACTTTCCTCCAAGCTCGTGACACAGAGAAATTTAAATAACAGTAAGCCCATCAGGAACCCTGTCTTAGGAACCACCCTGACTCTTGAATCGGGCTCCCCAATGGTACACCGAGAGCTCCCTGCAGTCCGCTCTGCCAACCTCTCCCGCCCCGCTGCGGCCGGCCCGAGCCCGCACGTGTAAACCGCGCTGCCCGCGCGCGCTGGGCTCAGAGGGCGGCGGCCAGGGTCGCCGGGGTCTCCTGGCCCGCGCGCAGCGGGCGGCGAGGTCGCCGCAAGGGCCGGGGCGGGCGGCCCCGCGAGGCCGCGCCGCTGATAAGGCGTAACTGGAGCCCCGACACGCGTCGCGCCCGCCGCCCGGCCGCCAAAGGCCACGCGGGCGCTCCCAGGCGGCCGCCCTGTCCTGCCCCGGCCCTGCCTCGGCCCGGCCCGGCCCTCCAGAGACCCGCGACCCCAGGCCCGCCCCGGCCGGACCCTCTGAGACCCCGGCCCGGCCCGACGAGGCGCGGTCCTGCCCACCCGGTCGTCCTCGAAGATGATCTTGGCAGGGATTTCCTTGCGGATGATCTTGCCGAAGATCGTGTCGCCGCCAGGCCGGGCAACCTGCGCTTTGGCGGTCTCGTCTGCCATCGTGGCCTCCCTCAGGCGCGCGCACGGCGCCGAGCAGCGCGGGACGAGGACGAGGACGAGGGCGCGGCGGGCGGCGGGCGGTGCCTTGCGCGTGCGCACTGGGCCCGCGCGGGCGGCCACCTCCCCTCGGCCCGCGGGGCGTGCGCTGCGCTGCGCGCTCCGATAGCCTGGGGGCGCTCGCGGGCAGGCTGAGCGCAGCGCTGCAGAGGCGACTTGTGCAGGGCTCTGCCTGCTGTGTGTGCAGCTTGGTCCAGCCGGTCCCGCGCGGGCCCTCCAGCCCTGCCCCTGCGCCCTGACCACGGCGAACGCACTTGGGGAGCCCCTGTGAGCTCGGTGACGCCCGCACCAGCGCTCCGGGGACTCTGACTCCAACCCCAGCTGGGAGTCGTTTGCAAACTCCCAACCTGTTCTAGACTTTAGGTGTCCCACTGTGAGCGAAAGCTTACTGCATCCCACACTCCCCTCAATCTCTTTACTCCTAGAAAATGTTAATTTTTAAATTCTTGTTTTGAAGCCGGGTATCGTGGTGCACGCCGAAGCCTGAGGCAGGAGGATTGCCGTGAGCCCTATAATGAGGTTGAGGCCAGACCAAACTACAGAAAGACCTTGTCTCAAAAAAAAATTATTATTATTGCTGTCCTGGGGATTGCACCCACTTCAAACTGAGCTTCGTACATCCCCAGCCCCCACCCCACACTCTATGAGTCTCACAGAGTTGCCCAGGATGACCATATTTGCAATCCTCCTGCCTTAGCTTCGTATTTAGCTGAGATTGTAAGCCTGCAGCACTACACTAGGCTCTTTTCTTTCTTTCTTTCTTTCTTTCTTTCTTTCTTTCTTTCTTTCTTTCTTTCTTTCTTTTTTAAATTATTTTTGGGTTTTTGAGACAGGGTCACTATGTATTTCAGGATGATCTTGAACTCACAGTGTAACCCAGGCAGGCCTCATACTTCGATCCTCCTGCCTCAGCCTCCCAAATGCTGGCATTTCAGGCGTGCGCCACCACGCCCTGCTTCTTTGTGCCTTTTAAAAAGCGTGGACTTCATGTTATGTCCACTTCCTGTTTCATTTTGGAGTGCATTTCCCCCTCGCACGGTTACTAAGGACTTCCACTTGAACCCTTAGCGTCCCTGGTCACCGTTGACCCGTCCTCCTTCCAACAGTGGTTTCCACTCCTCCCTCTCGGGACGCTGCTTTCTCCTCCACAGCCAACTCCGAGCGTTCCACACCTCTCAGTGGCCCTGCATCTCCCGCTTTGTGCTCTTTTCTAGCTAACAGCTTTCAAGTGTCCATAGTAAGAGGCCTAACTGCACCTCCTGAGCTACCCTATTCGGGTTACACCTGACCTCTACGTCTCGGCAAAATTATTGATAGGGTTCCCTGCGGTCTCAAAAGTGTCCCGTTTTACTTTTGCTGTTAAAGACATGACTGATGCACATGGTGAAATCTTAAGTACAGTGATGGCTGTGAATGAGACAACAGGTTTGAAAGCATGTTGATTTCCTTTCATAACCACAGCAGAAGAATCCAACGCAGGTGGGGATTACGGGGTGGGGCCCTTTTAGTGTTTCTGGGGGACACACTTGCTAGTGGCCCTCAAACCAATCACTGAAGACCATTAATACCGACACAAGGGAATGTTTTTGTTTTGTTTTTTGTTTGTTTGTCTATATTTGAGACAAGGTCTTGCTATGGAATGCAGGCTGGCCTTGAACCCACTGTGTAGCCCCAGGCTGGCCTCAAATTTGTGGCAATCCTCCTGCCTCAGCCTCCCAAGTGCTGGGATTATAGGTGTGCACCACCACACCTCGCAAAGGAAAATTTTTGAAGGAAAAACCGATGATGTATTTAGAGGTATAGGTATCACGTCTGCACTTTACTCCCAAATGTTTCAGAAGAGGGAAAATGCCTAGCGACCAGTATGGAGATAGGAAGGGATAAAGTCATTTTAGTAAAAAGCATATACAATTTCTTTCTTTCTTTTTTGCTACTGGGGATTGAACTCAGTACCTTGCACTTGCCAGGCAGGTGCTTATGCTGCTGAGCTAAATCTCCAGACCAGCATATACAATTTCTATGCACTTTTCTTGCAGCTTTTATGTAAATCTGAATTTGTCAAAATAAATAAAAGTAAGTGTACTGTTTTTCTCAAAGCTACTCCAGAGATTGAAGCAGGAGAATTTCCCAAGGCCAGGAGTTCAAGGCCAGGCTGAGCAACATAGCAAGATTCTATCTTAAAAAAAAAAAAAAAAAAAAAACCACCTGTGTGTGTTACTTTGAATAGTAAATAATAGGGTCAAATTTCACTAGGTCCAAAGACTGCACCGTCTGTCATGACTCAAGTAAAGTACCTGCTTCTAATTTACCTTTACCCTTAATTCCAGACTGTGCTAAGAGACACATTAACTGATTACTGCTGTTTACCAGGCACTGAGATTTACTTTTACTCCCACTGCAACAAGCCCAAAACTTCCCCTTCCATCATCCTGTGTCTGCTACAACAAGCTGAAACCTGGACACCGTCCACAAATCATCTCTGTACTTTCGAGAGATGTCATGGCCCCCTTCCCTTCTTCTCCCCCACACTCGATCCTAGCCACTGTGTCTCTGGCCCAGAGCGCTCGAGGGGCTTCCTGGTTGAAGAGCCACCCTCCCTGCACTGTGGTCAGCTGCCACACAGCACGACTGACCGTGGTAAAATAGAGATCATGATGCCTGCTGCCAGCATTTCATGGCGAGCCACTGCAGAATAAAATCTGGAGTCCTCAGTTTGGCTCACAGGGCCTGATGCGATCAGGCCTACGGCTGCATTTACAACCTCATTTCCCTCCATTTCGACTTTAGTGCCTGACTTCATTCAAGCTGGGTTCGGTAAGTGGAATATGCCTACGTGTCCTAACTCCTGAAGCCTGTGAGTGTCACCTTATGTGGGAGAGAGGGTTTTACAGATGATATTACATTAAGGATCTCATACAGTAGAGTGCTATTCTGCCATAAAGAAGGATAAACTGGAGACTTTTATAGGTAAATGGATGTAACTTGAGACCATACTCATCAGTGAAATAAATAAGATACACACATGTAAACATTGTATTGTCTCATTAGTATGAGAAGCTGAAAAAAACAACATGTATATGTGTATGTAGATGTATGTGTATGTAGATGTATATAAAAACAGTTAAGATAAAAAATAAGTAAATTAAGGACCTCAAATTAGGGACTTTTTTTGTCTTTTTGAGACAGTTTTGCTGTGTGGTTCAGGCTGGCCTTGAACTCACTTTGTAGCCCAAGCTAACCTAGAAATCTCCGCAATCCTCCTGCCTCAGCCTCCTGCGTGCTAGGATTACAGGCATGCACGTCTACACCAGGTGGGACAGTTCTTAATGATCAAGGTGGACACCATTGTGATCACGGTGTTAAGTGATAGAAGTTACAGAGATGTGATGACCAAAGTGGGTGTGAGTCAGAGGTTTAGAAATGCTCCACTATGGGCTTTGAGGATGGATGAGGCCATGAACAAGGAACATTCTGGAAATCATAAGTCAGATTGGGTTCATGGAGCTGAAATCAAGGTGTCTGCAGGGCTGTGCTGCAGGAGCTAGTCACTTGCTCCTCTGGCTTCCTGTTGACTGCCTGTTGGCCTTGGCTCATGGCCTCTCCCACTAGCAGAGAGGAAGCCAGCAGCAGAGAATCTTCTAACTGCTCCCTGTCCCTGCTTCCTTCTTCCACTTGCAAGAATCCCTTCCTGGGCCGGGGATTTAGCTCAGTGGCACAAGCGCCTGCCTGGCAAGTGAAAGGTCATGAGTTTGATCCCCGGCACCAAAAAAAAAAAAAAAAAAAAGAATCCCTTCCTAGGGCCTACTAGTCAACCCAGGATCGTTTTCCCATCCCAAGATCCTTGCTTTAATCCACTGTCTGCAGAGCCACTTGTGCCCTTTGAGGTAACGTGACCAGAGGTTCTGGACGCCGCCCTGTGTTGCTGCATGGGCTTTCACGCTGGCCTTGCTGCAGCCTTCTGCTCTGTCTCAGGCCCTGTAGGTTGAGACGGATACACACCACCAGGATGTGTTGTTCCTAGAGCACCGTGAGAGCCACCTCATTAGTAGAGCAGGTGGAAGAATCACACAAGGTGATCTAAGATCAGATAAGTCACAAGGTGGAGCTGATGGCACCACAGGAGCGGTATTTCCCAATATCAGCAGATTTGGGACTCTGGTGAGCTGAACGCAGGACCCTAGTTAGTATCACAATCAAATTTTTAAAATTGGTCTATAATTCTAAAGTGAAAATAAAGGACAAAAACACTTTTTTATTATCAGCATTCAGAAGGCACTAGCAATGCAAGATCACCTAGTTTACTGTTTTCTGGGTAAAGGGCAATGCCCAGTGTGTAAGTGCTTCCCTTATGATAAATGCCAATGTGTGGCCAGGAGTGGAGGCACAGGATGCAGTACTCTGGGAAGCTAAGGTGGGAGGGCTGCAATTTAGCAATTTAATGAGATTCTGTCTCCAAATTAAAGAATTAAAAAAAGGTTGGTGAGATAGCTCAGTGCAGAGGTTGAATTTAATCCCCCGGGTGAGGAGAATGCAAAAACAAAAACTCTTCAGCAAGTTTAATACACCTGAATAGTTATTTTTAAAAATCAACAATTATCGGGGGCCGGGGATTTAGCTCAGTGGCTTAAGTGCCTGCCTGGCAAGGGTGAGGTAGTGAGTTCGATCCCCGGTACAAAAAAAAAAAAAAAAAAAAAAAAAATCAACAATTATCTTTCGGTTCTCATGATGATTTAAAATACGGTTAAAACTTCCGGGTGTGCTAGTACACCTGTAATCTCAGCACTCGGGAAGCTGAGGCAGGAGCATCTCCTTGAGTTCGAAGCCAGGCTGGCTTACATCATGAGCTCAAGGACAGCCTGAAATACAAAGCAAGACCCTCTCAAAAAACAAGCCAGGGATATAGCTCGCTGCATAGCACCTGCCTGGCAAGCATGAGGTCTAAAGTTTGATTCCCGGTACCAAAAAAACCCCAAACAAAAAAACCATATATAAAAATGATATAGATCATGAAGAAGGAAAAGGGGCTTAGAGACCTATTGGTTCAAATCTTCTGTTTCTGAAAAAAGCAGGCTTACCTAAGTTAACATGTAAGGTGGGGTGCAGATAGTGAGGGGGCTGGGAAAATGATGCTTATTAAATAGGAAGAATGAGATTTTTCCTGATGCTTGCAAATACTAGGTTAATAGTTAAATAAACATTTCACAATAGCTTATGAATATGATGCAGCTAATAAATTAGACATTTTCTACTCCATCAAAATAAAGAGTGGGTCAAGCAGGCAGAATATTTGAGGGGGGTGGGAACAGTCTTGTGGATCAGGCACAGTAGATTTGTATCTGAGACCTCTGTTTACTTGTGGTGTGAACTTGAAAAAGTAGCTTCGGGGGAATATATGAGGACTGCACAAATTATAAATTTTCCAAGCATTCCAATTAATGTCCGTTGTAGTTGTTAGGTTTAGGTCTTATTTGTGCTCATTTCCAAGGACAGAGTCATAACTAGGAGCAGTTAAAATATGAGTATGCTAATAGGCGACCATAACTCCTAAACAGGAGGTAATCACATGTACAGTATGTGCCAAAGCAATTCGTTTAACACCAACCCAACGAGTGAACCAGAAACTCTCTACCCGGGAAGCGACTCTGCCCCTAGAAAACATGGCTTCCACGCCATTTCCGTTCGCCTCTGGTCCATAATTGAGTGCTGAGGCTTCTCGCGTTTTTTCAGTTGCCACCTGCTTAGCAAAAGCGCTCAGGCTACTTTTAAAGGAGGCGGGGCTACGAAGGAGTCGCTGCGTGGTGATTGGTTGCGCCGCGTGAGGCACGTGGCTACGGGGTGAATGTCAGTGCCTGGATGTGATTGGTTGTCGAGAGGCGGGGCGACTTGACCGGCGGAAAGGCGGCCGCCGCCAAGGAGAGAGCCATGGGTCAGGCAGCCAAGGTGACAGGGCCTGGGCAGCGGGTGGGCGCGGTGCCCAGGGGGAGGGTTAGTCCGTGGGCGCGGGGAAGGTGAGCGGAGTGTGCGGGGTGGGGCTCCGGAGCCTTCGTGACCCGAGGGGCCTTTGGGTTTGCGCAGGCGCCAGGGAGGCCCGCCCCAGGGGTCCGGCTGCAGAGGAGCCAATGCACTCTGTGCGGTTCGACTCCGCTGGGCTGTTCGCCGCAGGGCCCTTGTCACATCTCTGGGAAGTGAGGGAGATGCCAAATGCCGCCCCGTCGGGCGTGGTGGCGCGCACCTGAAATCCCAGTTCTCTGGGAGGCTGAGGCCGCAGGATTGCGAGTTCGAATCCCTCTCGGACAATCAAGTAAACTAAAAAGGGCATTGTGGGTATAGCTCCGTGATAGCTCACCCGTGGGAGCATCTTCATCAAGACTTGTAGCTGTCACTGGCGAAGCGGGCACAGAGAGGGAGACGTGGCTTGCTGCGACACGACTTGGAAAAACAGCGCTATGGGGAGTCACCAAGCAGTCCCCGTGAACTCAGTGGCTGTCACAGCAGCCACGGAAGCTGCTGTGTTAGGCTAGGCGCCATGGTGTTGCTGTGACCCTAGCACTGTGGGACACTGAAGCAGGGAGACCGCAAATTCAACCCAGCCTGGGCAGTTTGACCACTCCCTGACGCCAAAAATTAAAAAAGGCTACGGATATAGCTCCGGAAAGGCCCTGGATTTAATCTCAACTACTGAGGGTAAAAGGTTTAAAAAGTATTGAGTGCCCCAAATAGTTTTTAATATAATTAGCAGCCGACATGTAACCTATGTGTACCATTATGCCGTTTCACCATGTGGAATGCAACAATAAACTGACCCTCTTTGCTTTGATAAACTGGTCTAGCTGGTGGGGAGATTTTACTTATTTATTTGTTTTTTAAGACAGGGTCTCACTATACAGTTCAGAATGATTGTGAAGTCTCTATGTAGTGCAAGCTGGCCTCAAACTCTGAAGCTGTCCTCCTGCCTCAGCCTCCTGAGCGCTGGGATTATAGGCAATCACCATCACACCCAGTGTGATTTTTAAAGTTATAATTATAATAAGCTCTTAAAATTGTAAATAAGGTGCGCTTTGTGGATATATCTAGGATTTAGCCAATCTGGAGGGTTAAAGAGATCACAGGGGCTGGGTATATAGCTCAGTGACAGAGCACTTGCCTGGCAAGTGTGAAATCCTAACTTCAATTCCCAGTTTAAAAAAAAAAAAAATCACAGCCAGATGCAGAGCAACAGGAAGATTGCTTGCATCAAGGAGTTCAAGGCTGGCTTTGCAAACATAACAAGACCCTGTCTCCAAAACAAAACAAAAAGAAAAAAAAAAGGAAGAAATCACAAGAAATGTAAGCTGGAACCTGAAGTTTGTTATTTAGCATAATAAATAATAAAGCACACCTGAGCTACAAGCATCCAGTGAGGTGGAATATTTATTCCTCTCAGCAGAAGGACCACAGAAATCCCAGCTTTGGCAGAAGTGACAGTGAGACACAGCAGAAACCTGGGAGTTTCTCAGACTCAGAATATTCTGGCTTTTTTGTTTTGTTTGTCTTTTTGAGACAGGGTTTCACTATGCAGTTCAGAGCTTCGTAGCCCAGGCTATGTCTTGAACTCACGGGGATCCTCTTGTCTCAGCCTCCTGAGTTCTGGGATTGCACGTGTGTGCCGCCATGCCTGGCCTAGGATATTTCTAAATCTGAGCATTCCAGTCTTCTAAGAAATTGCAGTTAAACATGGATTAATTATCTGGAGCATCTTTCTGGGCTCTGTTAAATAAGTTCACAGCCAGGAGCTGGTACACACTCTGACAGGCTGCGCAGGAGGGCCACAAGTTGGAGCTGCCTGGGTAATGTAGACAAGTCTCAAAATAAAAAATAAAAAGTGCCTTGGATGTAGTATGGTAGTAGATAGCACTTGGATTCAATCCCCAGTACTAGAGAAGTAGGGGAAGGATTGGAGGGGTGGAATAATTCATTGTTTATGATCCTAGCACTCTGGGAGGGTGAGGCAGGAGGATTACAAATTTAAGACCAACCCAGGGCAATTTAGTGACTTAGCAAGACCTTGTCTGAAAATAAAAAATGAAAAAGGGCTGGAGATAAACCTTGGTGCAAAGACCCTGAGTTCATTGCCTAGTACCACCTCCCTCCCCCACCAAAAAAAGTGTGTGTAATGTTAAGAGCAGATTAAAGTTTCAGTAAATTAAGAAAGATGAGAAGTTATACTAAACTGGTAGTGTTGACTACCTTGGGCTGGTGTTTGGCAGAATTGTTAACTTTTTAAGTAGCTTTTTCTTTCTCTTTTGGCTGGGAATTGAATCTTTGGACAGCATATATTAAGCACTTGCTTTACCATCAAGTTATATCTCCAGTGCCTAAAAGTTTCAAAATGTAAAATAAATCATATAGGGAATTATTTTAGCAACCCTCGGTTTTCACTACATAGTCTGAAAAATAGTTTAGGAAACAAACAGAAAGAAGACTGAATACTGTTTAATCCTTACAGTTCAATTATGTAAATTGTGCGCTTTTTTCTTACGAGGTCTGAATTGGTTCTCTTAGCAGGTTTTACAGCTCTTTAAAACACTGCACAGGACTAGACAACAAGTTTTTAAGAATGATGCCAGAGCTTTAGAAGGTAAATACATACCTATTTCTTACCCCTTTGTAGCAAGTCCGTTCTGCAGATAGCTGCTGTTCTGGGAAACCCTGCCTCTGTGGTCAAGACCATTTCAGGGAATAATCTTTACTGTCTCCCTGTGGTATTATGTTTTATAAAGATTAGCTTAATTATGCCAAAAATTTAAATGATCTGGTTTTTATAAAGAATCAGTGGGCTGGGACTGTAGCTCAGTGGCACAGCACCTGCCTGGCAAGCACAGGTCCTGAGTGATTCCTGGTACCAAAAAAACTGCAACCCCCCCCCCAAAAAAAAACCAAATACATTAAGTGTGCTGGTGCATGTCAATAATCCTCACGCTCCGGAGGCTGAAGCAGGAGGGTCACAGAGAGTTCAAGGCCAGCCTGGACTCCACAGCGAGAGCCTCAGACAAACACATCAGCTAACCAGAGAGATGAGAATTGGAATTTCCGTCTTCTCCCTGGCTTGCCTTGTGTTCTTCACACAGATTCCACTTTTAATTCTCGCATCTGCTTTACCAAGTACCAGCGATTGTAAGTCCTAGTTTTGCAGATGAGAAAACTGACAAATATAGAAAGTTTTTCCCAACATCCTCACACTTAGGGGGAAGTGGAGCGGGGGTTGATTCCAAAGCCTGGGCTCCTCACACTGAAATTCGGGGAGCACAGAGGAGGGCTTTCCCGTGTCCCCTACCAGCACGGCCAGCGTGGCTGTTGCTGTGAACTTTTAAGTGAAGCGGTTTAAGAACAGCTAACATGTGTTGCGTATGTGCCCAGGGCCTGATTATTCCACAGAGGCTCACAACGCACCAAGCTGATCATGGTAGACCACGCTTTGCTGCTGTGATGGTTCCGAAGTCTTGGTGGTGTCTAGAAGCAAATGTTTTCTCGCTTGCATTGCATTCAGGCAAGATACTCAAAACCTCATGTATATATTTTTGTTGCTATATTTGTGTGTGCCTGCATATGTAGTTTAACATAGTTGTATGTATTTTTTGCCATCTTAAAAACACTTAATGTAATTCTTAGACATATATAAGGCATTAATTTGGATTTACTAAAATTCAGTAGCTATAGGTACCCAAGTGAAATTGGGAGTAAGAAAAAATTCTTTTGTTTTGAGACAAGGTCTGACTATGTAGTCGAGGTTGGCCTTGAATTCACTAGGTAGGCTAGGCTGGCCTTGGGCTCATAGAGGTCCTCCTGTCATAGCCTCCCAGGTGCTGGGATAGAAAAATGTTAAAATGCTGAAAGTTTCTTTTCTTTTCTTTTTTTAAATTTTATTTAAAAAGAAAAAAAGCAAAACAGAAAAAAGGGTAGAATACAGAATTTCAAAAAAAAACATTAAGAAATCACTACTTGATAAATTACATATTGTCTGCTTAGAAATAGTTGTTCATGTTACAAAATTAGGGCATACAAAGTGAACAAACAATGAGGCTGTAAACAGTTCTGTTCAACAATCCAACAAAAACTTGGTGATATGGTTATCAATCCCACACACTTAAACATACATGCTGTTATATCCTTTAGCACATTTTCTTTTCCTCCTTTTGCTTTTTAAGTACATTATCTGTTTAGTTATATCATGTTTCAGCTTGCTCAGCACTTTATTGATCTGTTTTGTTGTTGTTACTTCCTTTTTAATCACCTTATATAATTCTGTTGTTTTGTTTTTGAGTTTCTCGTCATCCATATCACATGCATCAGCTTTGATGGAGTTGGGAGTTTTTGGAGGTATTTTGTTACCTTGTTTTCTCGTGTTCTATTGTTTTATTTTTATTTCATTTTCATTAACTTGGAGGTAGTAATATACAACAAAACACAATAGAATAAAGCCAATTGAGACAGTATAGTGAAATTGGCACAGAACATCACAGCAGGTCACCAGGACAACAATAATAGGTACCATTGTGTATCTCGTTATCTTCAAAATAGTTGTTCTTCTATTAGGTACAGCAAAATCAAAAGAAATACACAACATTATAGAACACATCAAAACAGAATATTGAATAGAGCAACACCATTAATCAGGACAAAGCAAAACGGCGATAAAAATATCTGCCTTCAGAGATAGTAGAAGGAAACTCCCCCCACTTGTTGTACCACATATGGTCACCTCCCAAGAGATACCCAGATCCCTGGATCCCGATTGTTGGGGAGGGGACATATATGGTATGTTTGATTCTAAGCCCGTGCCCCGGTAGGCAGCAGGCTGGTTACTGGTTGGCTCAGCGCCCTAAGTTCCAACATGGCTCAGATCTCAGGAAAGGCTGTTACTTCTTGTTTCCCCGCCCTGGGGTGGCCGCGGCTTTCTTTTCTTTTTTTAAAGAAATTTCCTAGCTTTTCAAAAGCTCTCCAAGAGACTTAATACATTTTCTTTTTTTTCTTTTTTGGTACTGGAGATCGAACTCATGACCTCACACTTATCAGGCAAGCGCTTGAGCCACTGAGCTAAATCCCCAGCCCCACCCTCTTTTTTTTTGTACTGGGGATTGAATTTGTGACCTTGCACTTGCTAGGCAGGCACTTATGCCACTGAGTTAAATTCCCAGCTACTTCATACATTTTGAATGCTTTGTTTTATATAAGGGCAAACCTATGCTAAAGAAGTAAAAATTTATAATAACATAAATTATTGTGAGAGGAATTATAAATTAGGAAAACAAATAACTATTGTTTTCTCTCTTTAGCAGCCAGAATAAAGATTAATGAAGAATTCAAAAGTAATAAAAGCGAGGCTTCTCCTAAGAAAATAGAAGAGGTATGGTCATTGAGTTTTTTAGTTCCAATAAAACTGGTGAAATTATGTTGGCAAAGAGGGAATGGTGAAAGTCCAGATGCGTCGCTTGGTACCTAATACTGTCACAGGGATGGCCACCCTCACTGGTTAGGGACGGCTCAGCCCGTTGGGACCCTCTGCCCGTACCAGACAGCAAAGCAGCACATGGAGTAGCCACGGTCAGGGCCAGACAGCTGCACCACTGGTCACTTGCTGTCATTGAAGGCAACACTGATACGATGCTAGTGTATGCGCTACTCTTAATACATGGGCACTGAGCGTTCTGAGTCCTAAGCCAGCACTTCTCAGTGTTTGGGGCATCATCCAACTTTGCAGGGTCGAGGGCAGGGATGTAGCTCAGTGGTGGAGCTCTTGCCCAGTGTGTGCAAGGCCCTGGATACCATACCCAATGCTGGAACCTCCCTCTGGAATTTGCGTTTAAATACATTTAAGAATACACTTTAGACTCAGGAGGCTGAGGCAGGGTGATCATTGCAAGTTCGAGACCAGTATGGGCTTCAAAGGGAGCCTAAGGCCAGCCTGAACTGCATAGCAAGATACTTGTCTCAAAAAAAGTACACATTAGAACAAAAATACTCTAAATCTATTTTGGAACAAAATAGGAAGTGGACAGATGAAAGTTAAAATTATACATATGTGTACCTGTGTTTTCTATACTGTTTGTAATTGTTGCAAACCATTGAGGGCAGTATTAATTGTAGACTTGTAAGCCAGGTGTGGTGGCTCACGTTTGTAATCCCAGCACTTGGGAGGCCGAGGCAGGAGGATCTTGAGTTTGAGGTCAGTAAGGGCTGCATAGTGAATTCAAGGCCAGTCTTGACTACATAGTGAGACCCTGTCTCACAAAAACTGAAAAGTAAATAAAGAAATAAATATTCATGTGAAGTACTCAGAAGATTGATTGTCGGTCTGGGTTTCTTAACAGCTGATGAAAATGGGTTCCGATGTTGAACTGTTACTCAGAACATCCGTCATACAGGGTATTCACACGGACCACAACACGCTGCGTGAGTAAAAGGAAGGAAAAGGGGCTCTTGTCGCAGCGGGCCTGGGAGTATTGAAGATACTCAGCACTTTTATCTGTTTGTTTTTATTTTCAGTGAGGTCTCACTGTGTTGCCCAGGCTAGCCTCAAACTCCTGCCTCAGCCTCCTAAATAGTGGTGACTATAGGCCCAGCATCAGTTAAGCGGCTCTTAATTACAGCACTCTTTTGTTAATCCCAGCTCTTGGGAGACTGAGGAAGCAGGACCAAGTTCGAGGCCATCCTGGTCAATGTAGTGGAAGTCTGTCTCAAAAGAGTTTAAAAGGCGGAGGATGTGGGTCAGTGCACAAGCTCTTGCCTGGCATGCAGAAGACTCTGGGTTTAAACCCAGTACCACAAAAAAGAAAATAAAGTAAAATAAAAGACCCCAACCCTAACTACAGTGTGTTTAATATCGTGTGACAGCTTGATTTTGCCAGCCAGTGTGGTAAATGTTGTGGGGCTGCCATCCAAGGCTGAATTACGGAATTTTGTTGTACCAGATTCTTTCTTTTTAATTTTAACCCCTGTTTATATTGCAAACTACAGTTACAAAGATGCACAACTATTTTTAATTTTTCTGGTATTTGTCACTTACCTAGACTGAATCTCTTTCTTACCTTTTGCTATACAGTTTGCTATTTTAATTAAAAAGAGTTGTGCCTGCAGGAAGGGAGTAGTGTAGAGAAGCCTGCCTTTGATTTCGGGGCCCTGGCAGGGCTTCCTCAGAATCTCCTTTCAGTCCCTGAAGCCTCCCTGGGGATGGCAACAAAACAGGGCGTTCCCAGTAACGGAACAGCCTGGGGTGTGAGTGCTGACGTCTCCATACGCGCAGGAACGCACTCTGTGGACCCGCCTGGCTCTTGAGTCCTCACAGCGTGCAGAAGGTGCCTTGCCAGCACCCTCCCCCACTGTCATCGCAGTGTCACCTGTGTCCCCAGAGGGGCCCCCCCCACTATCCAGCAGGGTAATCACTCCCTGGCTTTCAGCACCACAGGTTTTGAATTTTATATAAAACTCTGGGGCTTGATACTAATGGGTTCATATCCGGTTTTTTTCTGTGTTGTGTGGCTTCTTTCAATCTGACATCTGTGATTTCTTTGTTGTGTGCACAGTGTTGCTGTGAGAATCAACGGCACACCCTGCCATTGATCCGTTTTCATTTGGGTTACGCCCAACTTGAATATGATCACCAACGTTTCTGTGGAATAGTCTGGTGGCTTTTGGTGGAAAAGTGTGCATGTGTGCGTACACACATGAGGTGCTCTGCTCTTGAATTAGTGTAGGCGAAATTTCTAGGTCATAGAACCTGTGTGTATTCCATGCACCAGTTCTCCGGAGCGCTGATACTAACTCACACTTCTGGCAGCAGCATCTAAGAGCTTCAGTTTCTTTGCATCCTCACCAAGATTTGCTACTCTGTGTTTATTTATTTACTTATTCGTTTATTTTTGAGACAGAGTCTTGCTATATAATTAAAGCTTGCCTTGAACTTGTGGTGATCCTCCTGTCTCAGCCTCCCAAGGGCTGGGGTTATAGGCATGTACTACCATGTCTGGCTAGAGGAATTCTTTTTAATTTCTAAGTAAAAATCCTTCATTAGATACATGTATTACAACAGTCTTCTAGTGTGTGACCTGTCCTTTCACTTTAGTAACATTAGTGAGTAGTTCTTTTTAAAAATCTTAATTGTATGTCTTTGTAATACACACTAATTCCCTTCATTGTGGGGTGCTGGTGCATGTACGTAACACATCTCCATCCTTCTTTCATCCCCTTCCTCTGCTGCTCCTCCCTCCCTCCCTCCATCGCTTGGTCCCCTTCCCATTTGAAAAAAGAGCTGTCTTCCTGTTTGCTATTATCTGTCTTTTATTTTGCTCTTTTTTTAAAAAATTTTATTTAAAGAGAAAAAACAAAAAAAACAACCAAACAAAACAGAAAAAGGGTAGAAACAATACAGAATTCCAAAGGCAAAAAATAAAAGAACCACAAGAACAACAACAAAACAAAAACAAAAACACTAAGAAATCGCCATTTGATAAGTTACATACTGTCATCATTGGACATAGTTGTTCAAGTTACAAAATTAAAGCACACAAAGTAGACATTCAAACAGACTATTAACAGTTCTGCTCAACAATCTAACAAAAACAGTAATGTGGTCATCTATCTTACACACTTAAACATACATGCAGTTATATCCTTTAGAGCACTTACTTTTCCCCTGTTATATATATATATATATATTTTTTTTAATTTTATTTTAAAGGGGGTAAAATTAAACACAACAAACCAGAACAGAACGGGACATAAGAAAGCATAAATTTCAAAGCTAGACAACCAGGGATCTTCACTATCTGTCATATTGTCTCGTTTTCTTCCAAATGGTTGTCCATATCTTTGCATATGGGGAGCTCATACTAAATACCATAACCAATTTTTTCACAAGATGTGTAGTTAACTGGCTTCCACTTGCTGGGGGGAGGGGTGGGACATGGGACAAGATGACATGAGATGTCTGATTCTCAGCCTGCCCACCAGCAGTATCACAGCTGCCCCCCAGAGAGGGGAGGAGCTCCTTGTTCTCCCAGCACCCTGAGTCAACTGCATGGTGCAGGTCCCAAGGCACCAGGGTCTCTTTCCTTTAGGCTGCCGAAAGTCCGCCATACTCATCTGCTATTTCTTTCTGATGAATTGACCATTCCATTTCCAAAGTTCTGAAATAGCCATCAGACCACAGAAAGAATTCTCTTTAGGCTCCTGTTTAAACCAGCAGCTATAGCAATCTGCTGGCCTTGCTTCAGGGCCAGTATTTTGCTGTTTATTTATACTTTGAATTTCTCGTATAAGAGAAGCTATGGGCTACTTAAGCTTACATGATTTATTTCACTTAACACCACAGCCTCAAGATGCATCCATTTCCTACAAACAGCTCAAATTTATCCATCTTTCTCACAGAGCAGTATTTCATTGAGATGTTCTTTGTTGTAGTGTAGTCTGGCTTACCAATGTTTTTCCTTTTTTGGTTAGTGGTACTTAGGAATCTTTGCCTGTCTTGGACAAGATCATGCACAGGCTCTCCTGTGCTTTCCTGCAAAGACTTTATTGTTTAGTAGTTTGTGTCAAGTGGGGTTGATTTTTGTCCATGGTGTGAGATGGGGTTGAGATTTATTTTCTGACCTGTGACTATGCAGTTGATACAGAATCAGTCATTAAAAAGACCACTCTTTTCCCTGCTGCTGTACAGATTTCCAGATGACTATATGTGTTCATCTGCTTCTGGACTTTATAATCTCACCATTTAGTCTGTATGTCTGTCCATTGAGTCATTTACCGTAGTGACATAATTAACTACAAACTAATCCATCCTCATGTCTGGTAGCATATGTCTTCGAGGGCTTTTAACATTTTTAGTTAACGTGTCCACGATGGGATTGTAACTTCTGTGTCTTGTTCTGTGGCTCCGATTTGAGCCATTGGTCAGTACATGCATGACTGTCCATCCCATTAGGTGGCTAATTTGGGGTACAGCCATGGTGATGCATATTTGCCAAGGACATTTTGTGTGTTTGTTTGTTTGTTTGTTTGGTACCGGGAATTGAGCTCACAACCTCATACTTGCCAGGAAGGTGCTTGTGCCACTGAGCTATATCCCCAGCCCCTGTAATGCATATTATATACACGAGCAATGGTACCTACAAGATTTCCATGTTAGAATTTAGAGAATTAATTATTGATAAGCTATTAATGTAATGAAATCAATACATTTGTTGATTATTATAATTTTTAAAAATTGTTATGAATCATTTTAGTTAATATTTATATCTGGACAGTATTCAGATTTAAGCAACTAATTAGATTTGGCCCATTGATAGGCTTTATTAATTTTGTTAGTAAGAAGACAGATGACAGGGATTAGACCCCTTGAGAGCACTGTGGTACCTGCCCCTCAGGGGCAGTCATCTGTATGTTGCCAGTGGTTCCGGCCAGTGGGAACATGTTAAGGGGGTTTATTAGACGTTATTAGGTCTTTACTTCTAAGGGCAACAAATAGTTATCTCACATGTAAAATCTGTAGTCAGCAGTTTTAATTTTAATAATAATTCCTAGAGCTTCTGTGAAACACAGCCGACATTTTATACAACTGAACATTTTTATTATGTGAATAAAATGTAAGTTATTGCAAACAACTAAACTTGGTGTCTATATTTTACATGCCTGATTTTAGAAGACAGTATTAGTTTAGATTTTTTTGACCTTTTGGTTTTCTGTATAATTTTCCTATGGGGTTGAATCATGACTATAAATATATATTGCTACATTGCTTTGGTAATGGCTTCATTCTTTCTGTTATTTATGGGTCTGTTTTTCCCTACTTTATAGCTGTAAGTCTAAGACACAACAAATTAGATTCCTTAATTTCTTTTTTAAAAATTAAACAAAATTCATCCAAATATTTTACTGAAGTCTGTACCAGCACATAGAATTTGAGAGTTTAAATTCTGCTTCCATTTTAGAAATAGCTGTGGTTATGTATCTCTAAAAGATACAGTGTTTTAACATGAAAAGTAATAGAAAATGAAAGTAATAAAATAAATTTCATCTATATGAATAATCATTCCTCTTATGTGCATGAATTATAATTCTGTTGCTCTTTTTCTTTCATTCCAAGTAATATTTGTACTGAAACTTGAATATTGAATCCTATCAAGAATTCGTGCTAAATAATTTTTATTTTTTAAAAAATTACTTATACTTCCAGGTAACTTTAAGGTTATTTTGTTTTTGTTTTTGTTTTTTGGTGCCAGGGATCAAACTCATGACTTCAAGTTTGCCAAGCAGGTACTTACACTGCTGAGCTAAAGCCCCAGCCCCTAGACTTTAAGGTTATTATAGACATAGTAATTTAATCATGTGTAGAAAATGTTATTTTAAAAAATCTTAAATATTTTGGGAACTTTTTCTTTCCAAATATTGTGTAGTGTTTGTTTTTGTTTGATAATTTTTGTGAGATCTCATGCATGAATTTGCAGTCATAATTTCTGATTCACCTTTTTGTCATGGTATAGCATAGTTTTAACTGTGACCTAAATTGTTTTAAATGTGCTCATCCTTCTGCCCTTGCTTTCTCCGTCTGCCAGCCCTCCTCTCTGCCCACATTCTGACATGGACGTTGGGTAGGTGGCGTCAGTGCCGGTCTCTATCCAACATGTTGTGTAGATGTTTACCGCATTTATGCATGAAGACGGCACAAACAATGCAGGACTCCGGTGACTGTAAATATGGCCTAGCTATGTACTTTAGCTTCCTCTCTTTCATAAACAAAAGGAATGAGCATCTAAATGTGCATGACACACTAAAAATAATGCACTAGGTCAGGTGTGATGACACATGCCTGTAACTCAGCTGCTTGGGAAACTGAGGCAGGAGGATTGGAAGTTCCAGGCCAGCCAGGGCAACTTAGCCAGACCCTGTCTTAAACTGAAGTTGAGGAGCGCTGGGATGTAGCTCCGTGTGCTCTGGGTTCAGCTCCAGCAGACCTAGGAAGCCCTGCTTCAGATGTGTGTTAGAACTTCAGCCATTTGTCGATCTACATTTGCCATCACCAGACTGTCCATGGGTCCTAAGACAGGCTGCCGTGACTCTGCCAGCATTCCATGGACACCCTCATGGTGGACACTGGGGCTTCGGTGCGACAGTGGCCCCGCAAGTCGTGTAAAAGGCCAAGAGGTGAGTAGGGGCTCCCCGCTGGCCTGCCAGGGCCGCAAGGCAGAGGCGAGGCCTTGCGGGGAGGGCCAGAGCTCCAGACCCAAAGGCCGAGCCAGGGACGACTTCTGTTGATATTTATGCACCTGATACATTTAGCAACATTTTTGTAACTTCAGAGCTAAATATTTTGATGCCCTATAAACTATTTCTGGCAGAAATATCTCCATGATTTTCACACCATTATAAGATGTGCTATCAGTAATTTTTTTTTTTTTTTTTTGCTATCAGTAATTAAAAAAAAAAATTTGGCCTAATATTTTTATGGTGGTTTTAGGATTTTGTGCCAAGCCCCAGCTCTCTTTTTATTTTTTACTTTTGAGACAGGGTCTCCCTAAGCTGCCCAGGCTTGCCTCAAACTTGTGATTGTACCTTAACCTTCCAAATAGCTGAAATTGCAGGCATGTGCTGCCATACCCAGCTAGAAATGTACTGTTTGAATATTTAATGTGACTGAGTAGAGAAGGCTTTTGGGGGGCTTAGGGACAGGGGAGGAGCTGTGTACTCATCACAGTTCCTCCGCAAGGCTGGGCAGGTTCAGTGCACTAATGTTGAGGTACTTGGTATCTAATGGAGAGAGCAGAGTCAAGGACTTTATCATCAGCTAACTGACACAGCGGTGGAGAATGACCCACAGTGTGGCCTAGTGATGTGTTAGCAGGTAATGAACACCGAGCAATTAGACGGGCCGGATCCCGCGGGTCCAGGGGGTCAGTGGGGTAAAGACAGGCAGTGGGTGTTTTCCAGCTCTCCGGTATTTATCAGCTTTGGAGGGCCCTGCTTTGTTTCCCGAGTTTTCCTCGCGTGACTTCTGGGTCCCTGAGACAAAATGAGGGAATTCAGGGCTCTGGTTTCCTTCGGGCTCACCACGCACACGGCATGCAGCCGGCACTCGGTAAGAAGCCAGCTTGCTGGAGCCGTGGCCCTGGCGTGGGCTGGGGCGATGGCGCTGGGTGCCTGCAGGTCTGCAGTGGCGCTCTGAGGAGTGGGAAGGGCCACGGCCTCAGGGAGCAGCTGTTTTGATTGTTGGGGGTGCGGCTTCCGTCACTGCTCCTAGAAACTAGTTCCCAGCCTGCCAAGCTCTTCACCCATCACCGTAATTCCCTTAAATGAGACCGGTGACCTGGTAATAAATGCCTCTCCTGCCAGTCAGCCAGCGTCGTTTCTGTGCCCTGTGCCTACCCCGGCAGAGGCCGTGCAGAGTGGGGAGCGAAGGTTACCCGAGCGCAGCCGCAGCCGCAGCCACGGGCCGGCGAAGCCGAGGCCGGCGATGGCCGAGACCGACCACCGCAGGCTTCAAGCTGGGGAGCCATTTCCCCTGCAGATGAGAGGTTTAATATTAGCAAAATGCTATCCAAAAAGTAAATCAGGTTGCATAAACATAATTAAACTGAACTGCAGTGAAGTCTTCTCTGAAATAAAACTGCTGAATGGGTAACAATAAATCATCTTGCAGCTATACAATTTTAAAAAACTCGGTTACCAATTTTAAGTGCTGCCAACTACAGTAACTTTGTTTTAATGATTATTTTCTGTTCCACGTAATTATTTTGTTGTGCTTTGCATGGACAGGCAATTTCACCACATTTGGATAAAATGATTAACTGGTTGTAATTTAATTGTCTATGAAAAGGGCCGGGAATGGTGGCGAACACCTGGAATCCCAGCACTAGGGAGGCTGAGGCAGGAGTATTGCTGTGGTCCGAGGCCAGCTTGGGCTACCTAGTGAGCCTGTACTACATAGTGAGACCCTGTTTCCTTTCCCAAAAATCTATGAAAAGGTTAAAAATCTGGATGGGAACATGGAATAATTTGAGAGATATTTCACGTATTCATAATCTTAAAAGTCAGCATCTTACTGGGATGCCAGATTTATATCAATTTCAACGTTAAATTTTTCAGATAGCCTGTAAGTTAGCATTTACAAATGCTTTTTAAAGTTGGGGACTCTTACAATAACAGAACATGAGGTCAGTGCCTCTTACAAGAGACACAGACCAAGTGCTTCCCGGGGCTCCAGCAGTAAGCGAGATGCCAGAATTCGTTCTTTGTCTCCTTTGCATGAGACTGAAAACATCTCAAAGCTAAAGTGACTGATAAAGCTACCATAATATCTTCTTTTCTTGATGTAATTTCTAATGTAAAGTAAGACACATATGGTTGATAACTGAAACATAATCCATTGGGGTTTTCTGTTTTTTGTAAAGTACTGGGGATCGAACTTACCACCTCGTGCTTGCCAGACAGGCGCTTACATCACTGAGCTAAATCCCCAGCCCTACTCCATTGTTAGCACATTAAAACCTGCGCTGTAATTTACTCTCTTATGAACCCTCCAAAGAGCTGGTTAAAAAAAAGTGAGATATAAATAATGGTTAAATAATATGTACTTACTTAACTGGTTTTCCTTTCTGTAAGCCAAGTTTATCCCTTGTCTCATAAGAGCATTAATTTTAGCCAGAACAGTTCTTTTTTTTTAATTAAGTAAAAATTTCAGGTTTTTTTCTGGATTAAATTTTAGTGATTTAAGACTTTGTTTGAAATAATTCAGATTTGTAGAAATGTACAGGCAACATTGAAGGATTTGAGAAGTTCCTTTATCCAGACTCTGTGAATGCTTATAGTCATTCTTTGGGGTTTTTTTGTTTTTTGTTTTTTGTTTTCTGTTTTTTAATTTTCTGAGAGTATGGTGCAGACACAAAGTTCCTTTACCTCAAAATAACCATGGGGGGCAGTATTGGGACTTGAACTCAGGACCTTGCATTTGCCAGGCAGGTGCTATGCCACTGAGCTATGCCCTGTCCCTAGAATGACTTTTTTTTGGGGGGGGTTCTTTTTGAGACAGGGTCTCACTATGTAGTTGAGGCTGGCCTTGAGCTTACTTTGTAGCCCAGGGCGGCCTCAAATTTGCAGCAGTCCTCCTGCCTAAGCCTCCCAAGTGCTGGAATTATAGGTGTGTACTATCATACCTGGCAAAATGACCATTTTTAAAGTTGTGACAACTCACTTGGGCTTAGACCTGGAGAATAATGTAGGGTGTATTTCTTTACTTTAGTGCATATATCTTAAATATACAAGGACACTTTCTTTTTTTTTTTTATTTTATCGGTGCTGGGGATTGAACTCACGACCACACGCTTGTAAGGCAGAAAACAGGATATTAATGTGGATGCAGTGTTAATCATTTTTTTCATTTGTCCTGGCAATGCCTATTTCCCTAGTGCAGGAGTAGGGATTGAACCTGGAGTCTTCGTACTGTGCCATATCCCCGTTTTGTTTTATTTTGAGACAGGCTCTCGCTAAGTTGCTGGGCTAAGCTTAAACTTGCAGTCCTCCTGCCTCAGCCTCCCAGAATATTGGGGTTACAGGCGTGTGCTGCCGTACCTGGCCACGATGACCTGATGGTAGCAGAAGAGAAACAGTGTTCCTTGTGGTCAGGATCATAGTGAGAATCACACACTGGATTTAGTCTACACGTCTCTTCAGTCTTCTTTATCTGGAACAGTTCCTTTGTTTTTCTTTGTCACTCATGAACATGTTTTGGAGAAGGTAGGCAGGTTATTTCTTTGTTCTCATTGCTGTGTGGCTTTGGTCTTTGCAAGCAACTGTCTCGTGTCACTTCCATGTTCTTTCTGAGACAAGGTCTCGTTGTGTAGCCCAGGCTGACCTTGAACTTGTAGCAGTCCTCCTGCCTCAGCCTCCCAAATGCTGGGATGACAGTTGCATGCCACCAGCTTGGTATATGGACATTGATCTTTTCTGGAGAAGAGAAGAGAAGGCCCTGTGTCTCCTCAGAACTGCCCATGCGCCTTGAGAGCGCTCTCTGGGTTACAGAGACGCCTGGGGCCGTCCGACAGTTGCCTGCTTGGCTGTGCTCCTTGGCAGGGCCTCGTGCGCATGTGGGGCCCGGGTGTCCACTGGGCCAGCCTGTCCCGCATGTGCTCTGGGCCGTTCTCCAGGAGTGTCATTCTCCCCTCGCTGTGACTATGCAGAGCTTCCTCAGTTGGGAGCCACTGTTGTAAGGGCTGGGACCTCACTCAGTGGTGAATTTATGATTAGTGTCCACGAGGACCTGAGATCCATCCCTACACCAACAGGGAAAGAACTGTTATTGTTAAAATTTGGAATCTCTATATTAGAAGAGTAGTGTCATTTTTTCTACAGTACGTAGTATAAACTTTGCAGCTGACAGTTTTATCGTCAGTATTTGGTACTCATACAGACAATAATGTGTTTCAGCTGAACTTTGAACAGTGATTGAATTAGGTATATTTAATAAATAAATTATAAAGGAATAAGTTGGTCCTGTATGTTTTTATATAATCTGAGATAAGAATGCCTCCTTTTAGATTTAAGAATTCCACTTTGAACCGGGCTTGGTGGTGCACGCCTGTAACCCCAGCACTCGGGAGGCTGAGGCAGGAGGATTGTTGTAAGTTCAAGACCAGCCTGGGCTTCAAAGTGAGCTCAAGGCCAGCCTGACCTGCATAGTGAGACCCTGTCTCAAAAAAAAAAAAAAAAAAAAAAGAATGAAAAAAAGAATCCCACCTTAAATGTCAATTGAAATAAAATGTCACCAGAATGTTAACCTTAAAACAAGAACTTTTACTGTTACAGGTTTTAGGGAGAGCACATTTACATTTGTAATTCAATGGTTATAGGACTAATTCTAATTTTAATAATTTTTTTCCTCTTTTTTCTTTTAGAATTGGTTCCTAGAAAAGACCTTCTTGTAGAAAATGTGCCATATTGTGATGTACCAACTCAGAAGCAGTGAATTTTTTAGGCTGAGACAAGTCTTTGCACTTTTTAATTTTAGAAATGGAACTCTTGCAAAAGTCCTGAAAATGCAGATGCTTCTCTCTGAACTGGCATATTGGAAATGAATGACCAAGATAATAGCGTCATAGTTAAATTTTACATTAAAAGAACATTGTGGTGAACTGCTGAACACAGTTAAGCATTTTTAACACTAAGTGAAACAATTCTTTCTCATTGAAACTCTATAAAGTGAGTCAGTGCTTAGGGGGTACAGCATGTTCTTTCTCTAATATCTGGATAAGTATTTTGTCCTTTTGTAGCTATTTGGGAATGCAGTGTTTGACAGCGTGCTGAGTTTTCTTCCCATGGGAAATGCAATTATTAGATTAAACTGATATTTAGCCTCCAAAATATTAAATTGGTTAGAAAATCATAGTGTATGCTAGCTCTCCACAAAACATCTGTTGTTTCCTAAAACAGGAATTATTTCTGTAGCTTGTGAATAACACAGTTTCTTTTTAGAGATAGAGCATGTCTCTGTGTTCTTATGAAGGTAGATAGGTAGATATCTGTTCTCTCTCTCTCTCTCTCTCTCTCTCTCCCCTTTCTTTTGGTACTGGGAATCAAATTTAGGGCCTTGCATTTGCCAGGCAAGTGCTGCACGGCCAAGCTGCATCCCTGTCCCATGAGCTATCCCTGGCCTGATATTTTTAATCTTCTGAAAATAGATCAATAAAATAGAACCACCTAGGTTCACTATGAAATAAAGAAATCTTAATTTTTTTAGGAAGTTGTGGCCTTGATTGAATTATGATGGACTTAGTAGACTTAGCTGTATTTAGACCAGTTCGAGTTTATTGTGAAAAGGCAGGGAATACATGGTGGCACACACCTGTCATCCCACCACTCAGGATGCTGAGACAGGAGAGTTGTTGAGAGTTTGAGGTCAGCCTGAGCTGCAGAGAGACCCCATCTCAAAAAGACTTAAAAAAAAAAAAAAAAGGTAAGGGATGGTTTCATTCTCTTCATTTTAGTCAGTAAAGTTTAAATGGCTTCTTCACGTCTCTTCTCCAGTGAGATTGGCAGTGTTCCCGAAGGGCTTGGCACTGGAACCTCTACTGATAGGAGATAAGAAATTATATTTGATACTCTTCTTTCTCTTTTTTTACCACTCCGATTGCTCAATGAATAGTGTGTTCTGTTCCATTCACTTAGGAATTTTCTGTCATTTGATGATGATACAGTGTTTTCAAGTTTTGCAAGATTCTCAATGGAAGCTTTGTGAGTTCGTTTGTTGGCAAAGCACCTTGGTGTATCCATACTGGATATAAAATGTCACATCTGAAAGTGGTTTCATTTTAGCAGATCCAAATATGATCAGAATCACTCACAGCTGCACATTTATCATTAGACAAGAGGCTAACCTTCATGTCTCCGAATCACTTTTAAGGAGGTCAGTTCCTGTCTGTGGAATGGAGTACACATGTCCAGAGATTTCACTAGATACTTTTTCATCTCCTGTGTATATGGTTTTTTGCTGTGTATATAGAAATCATACCTAGAGAAAAACGAAAGTTGTCTCAGATTTTAAATCAGCACTTATGAGACTGCTAAGACTTACCACAGCATAATCACTACATAGGTATAAAAATGTTGCTTTTTTTTTTTTTTGGAGACAGAGTCTTGCTGTGTAGATCAGGCTGGTGGCCTGGACTTGAACTGGAAGGGGTCCTCCTGAGTGCGAGGATTACAGGCATGCATCACCACGCCTGGTATCACATGTTTATTTAATTAAAGCTTATGGGTTGGAGATTTTCCATGAGATATGCAGCTAGAGATAGATAAACAAAGGCCACATTGTATTTTCGTGCCTTCAAGTTATGCAATAGGTTCCTGTGAAGAACATTAACTTATCAATGGTAGACCTGTCACAAACTTTTGGAAAATGTGGCACCCTCTCCTCATACAGCATATATGCATATTTCAGATGACTTTTAATTGGTTACTTAATGATGTAACTAGCAAAATCATTTTTGAATTCTTGGCCTTTTGCAAAATAAAGGTTGAGCGTTGATATTCTAGGGCTTATTTTGAGCATGACAATTAACTTCTCTTGTTCAGTGCCAACATTTAACTAAATCTTTTAGTTAAACAAAACAACGGTTCATATTCCCATAGGAGTTACCCAAATGGCATGTTCCATTTGACTGTTGAATCCAGTGAACGTTGAGTATATGGATTGTTAACCACTGCAGATTCCTAGTTCAGAGGCCCAGGAGGACTTTGTAAAAGAATCTTTCAGCACAGGTTAGAAATACGTGTGACCAAGGCACTGGATTTGGCAGGAGATGGAGGGAAGAGTGCCTCCAAGCCTTTGAATGCGGGGAGAAGCGACAGACACTGCAGTTTGCCTCGTGTCTAATTGAGCACATTTAGGTTAAGATTTGAGTCAGACTTTAAATTGGTTCTCACTTCACTCAAAATTGCATCTCTCAACATCAGTGTAGTTTAAGAGTAGGTAGAATTTCTGTATTCATTGACAAGGCAAATGATTTTATTCTTTTATTTTAAAAACAAAAAAATTAAAACAATGATACAGAAGTTCAAAACAAAGTAAGATTTTATTTTTAAGGCAAATAATTTGACAGTAACACAAAGCTACAGGCCAACAAATAGAAAGTGGAACATTCCTGTAATCCCAGCTACTGGTGTGGCTGAGGCAGAAGAACCAAAACTTGACATCAGCCTGGGCAACTTAGTGAGATCCTGTATCAAAATAAAAACAAAAGTTCCCAGCACTCGGGACGCCGAGGCAGGAGGAGCACTGAGTTCGAAGCCAGCCTGGGTTACAAAGTGAGTTGAAGGCCAGTCTTAACTGCGTAGCGAGACCGTCTCAAAAAGAAAAAAAAAGACCTAAATAAATAAATAAGCAAACAAGAAAAGGGCTAGGCATGTAGCTCAGTGGTAGACCACTCGCCTAGCATACATAAGCCCTAGGTTTAATCCCCACCCCTGGAAGGAAAACAATCTGTTTGACACCACAGCCAGCATGGGTACATGAGTTCAAGTCCAGCCTGAACTACAAAGTGAGACTCTGTCTCAGAAAACAAACCAAGGAGAAAACAAACCAAGTTTAATCTGTTGAAACCCAATGATTTATATTGCTGCATAAAAGTACACTTTTGTGAAAAACCACTATATTTGAAGTATAGAGAAAATTATTTGCCTGTAATGTAATTATTAAAATAGTTAAGATAAAAGGTGCTACTATGGGTCAGTTAACAAACAACTCAGTGGAAAAATGGGAAAATTGTATACTTTAAGAAATTCACAGAAGAGTTACTAACCTCTAGTGATCAGAGAATGTAAATTAAAAAGACACTTTACACCGAGGATTTAGCTCAGCGGCATAAGGGCCTGCCTGGCAAGTGCAAGGTCGTGCATTCGATCCCCAGTACAAAAAAAAAAAAAAAAAAAAAGACACTTTAGTTCAAATTGTTAGAAGCAAAAAAGAACTTGTATTCAATAATTCATAAAGGTTGAAAAGTGTTAAAATTGTCAATTTTTAAAGAAATACAAATTATAAGGCTATTTAGAAAGGAAAATTGACATTATCAAAATTTTAAAAATATATATTCAGTCCATTTCTTAATAGCTCAAAAGTATACTATTTTTGTGTACTGAAATGTATGTTCAGAAGTTTCTGTAACATTGTGATTTTTAAAAGTGAAAAACAGCTGTGCAGGGTGGCACACAGCTGTAATCCCAGCCCTCAGCTGAAGCAGGAGGATTGCTGAAAGTTTGAGGCCAGCCTGGGCTACACAGTGAGATTGTTCAACCAAAAAATAAAATAAAATAAAATAAAATTAAATTAAATTAAATTAAATTAAAATAATCAGTCTAAGTTTCCAAATTTAAGGGAATAATTGAAATGCAGTTCATCTGTATCTTGGGTATTATATAGATATTGAAAAGACTGATTTTTTAAGTACATGTTTTCAAGTGGAAGAAGCTGGTCACAACCTGGGCTCACTGTGACCCCACAGGTACAGAACTACACATGTGCATGTGTGTGTACAAAGGCATAGCAATGGCACATGCCATGTGTCAGCAGTTAGGGATGGAAATGAGGTAAAGGGAGGAAGCGTAACTGAGGACTTGTATTCTCGTTTACTGTCTATGTAAATATTGTTCACAGAGCTGAGCGTTAGCTTTGTGGTACATCGCTGGGCTAGCATGCATGAGGTCCAGGGTTCAAAGCCAGCACCACAAAATACAAGTAGACAAATACATACCGTTTTTATTGAGTATATCAACATACAGTTTTACAGGATAATTTCTAAGCTGCTAGTGATTTTTAGTTTAAAATTGATAATCAGATTTTAGCAAATAATATGAGATACTCATGACCCTAATTCTCATATGCAAATCTTACATTTCCCACATTTGTTTCAAGATCTTTTTTGTTTCGTTTTGCTTTTTTTTTTTTTTTTGAGACAGGGTCTTGCTATATAATTCAGGCTGACTTTGAACTCACTATATAGCGCAGGCTGCTTTGAACTTGCTGTGATGCTCCTGCCTCAGCCTCCTGAGTGCCAGGATTATAGGCATGTGCCACCATGCCTGACTTTAAAGATCTTTCTAAAAAGTCACAATTTTTTTTTTTTTGGTGGTATTGGGCATCAAACCAGGACCTCACACACGCTGGGCAAGAGTTCCTTCTGCCCGCATCATAAAATCTTACAAAGCTAAAGGCCAGCCCTCCTTTTCTCCTCTATAGGGATAGTCATTGTTTGCAATTTGTGCATGTCATTCATACTTGTTTTTTACTTTTATCAACATTTATGTTTTAAAAAAAAACTTATTTTGTGGTCTTAAAATGTAAATACGCAGTGCTATACCTTATGTCTTATTCCACAGTTCATGTTAGACTTTGAAGATTTACCTGTATTGTTGCATGAACAGCTATTCTATTGTAAGAATAAATTGATTTGTTTGTCCATGTCTCTATTACTGAATTGTAGTGGGTTTTTTTCTGTATTATAAGCCAGTTTACTAAAAATCTTCAACAGAGCCTGGCATGTGGCACATACCTCTAATCCCAGCACTCTGTGAGACTGAAGTAGGAGAATATTAGGTTCGAGCCCAGCCTGACAACTGCATGAATAATGTTGTCAGGGTTTAGCAGAGAAACAGTTTAACACAGGATACATAACTTATAAGATTATTTTTAAAATATTCCTCCAAAGAGTCAAATGTGAAAGAGTACAGGAAACCTGTCCATACACTGAGACCCAAAGAATCCAGCTGGGGGCCTGGAGCCCACAACAATGTCCTGCCCGAGTCCAGCTGGAGGCCGAGAGCCCACGACGATGTCTCATGCAGTCTGTATCGAGGATCTGCACTGCGAAGGCCCAAGGGTCAGTGTGCAAGCTAGAAAGTCTGTCAGTGGGGTGAAGGGTCTGTGCCAGCTGCTGAGGGGTCTGCACTGGAGCCGGGAAGGGATGCTCAGGGCCAGGACCAGAGCTCCCCTGAAGAGAACCACGGCCATCCTCAGCGACAAAAAGGGGGAGGTGTAGAAGCTATTCTAATGTAGAGAAAATTTAAAAACATATTTCTAGTACTAAGCATATTTCTAACACTGGTCAAGGATGAGACCAGAGACAGCCTGTTCCCACAGTTAGAAAGCTACAAACTTGACGCGCTTTGGCACTCCGGTGCCAACTGCAAGATAAGTGTAGCTCAGCCAGGAAGGAATGTTTCTCTTGCTTCCGAGTCCCAGAGAGTGACCCCTGCAAGGACACCCCTGTCCGGTCTCAGACAGTGATGGATTCTTCCTCTATGTTGTACGATAGTAACCTTGCTTAGTTGCTGTTTCTGTAAGAGTCAATTCTGCCCAGCAACGAATGATAAAAGGGTCACCAACTGCAGGAGATTGCGTTACCTGCCTTTACACTTTCTTTTGGAAACATAAATGACTGAGAACCTCTCATCACAGCTGCTGGTTTGGAACCGAGGCTCCCCACAGCCTGCTAGCATAATAAAGCTGCCTTCTAACGTCCCTCTGGTGCCCAGTCTCCCTTTGGTCTGGTGCTGAATTCTGCATCACTCTGACGATGAGAACAGCTTTCTTATCAGAAAAGCCAGTGTGACAGGCTTTTCCAGGAGAATCAACAGCACATCTTCCCCTCCAGTTCCCCTTTCACGCTGCTGGCAGCAGTCCTCAGGTGGGCCTTTCTACCCAGCACCGCAGGCCTCCCTTTGGCTGGGTGTTGCAAGCTGCCTGTTAATCCTTCACACACAGTGAGACCCTAACTCAAAACGAAAACTAAGAGGCAGGGTGGGCTGCAGCTGAGTGGAAAGGCCTTGAGTTCAGTATCCAGTACAGAGACACAAGAAAACCAAACAAAACGCAGCCCGGGGAGTCCTGCACAGGATGTATCTGTACATTTACCTGGGTGTATGGCAAAAGGCGGAACCGTTGGGTCACAGGATAGGAGCATACTCTCTTTAACTTATGCTGGGAATGGGACTTAGTGGAGAGCTCTTGCCTAGTATGGACCAGGCCCTGGGTTCAGTTCCCAGCACTAAAGGAAACAGGTGCTTACCCTGGATCATGCTCTAGTCAGTGAGAGAGAGAGGTACCACTTCTTCATGGCCTCGCCGATGCTGATAGATGCTCCTTTACCTGCTTTTGTCAAACTGATGGATGTGAAATGCTCTATCGAGTTACTTTGTGTTATCAGTGACTCCCGAGGCCGACCATCCTGTCCTGTTCATGGACCATTATGGTTTTGTGTTACAAATGTATGTTCATAGCCTTTGCCTGCTTTTTGTTATTAGCTGGTCGGCTTTTTCTTACCAATCCTTTCTATATTCTAGATACTAACATTTTGTTATCTGTGATGCTAGTATCTTCTGGTGTGTATTTATGATAAACCCTAGGGGGCTCAGGGAGGCCTGGTGGCCGGTAACACGCTGTTCCTGGGTGTGTTTGTGGGAATGGATCTGGAGAGGCGGGCGTCTCAGCTGGGCGACAGAGCAGAGCATCCTCACCACGGGGAGGTTGAGGTCTGTCTGCTGCAGGCTACAGCAGGAATGGAGGAGAGGTGAAGGCCCTCTGCCTGAGCAAAGGCCTCCATGCCCAGCGCTGCTGCCCTGGTCCTCCGGCTGTCAGGCTGGCCCGGTACTTGAGCCCGTGGACCTAGGCTCAGTTACACGTCCTGCTTTCTAGACGCTCAGCCTGCGGAGGGCAGACCATGGGCTGCTCTGTCTGTCTGTCACTGGGAGGGAATGGTTACGAGGGTTTGTGAAGAGACTGCCAGAGAGGCCGCTGGCACAGGGCGGGCGCACAGGGTTCTTTTTACATACAGGACACAGCTCATCCATACCCAAGCGGAGGAGATGCAAATGCCTCTAGTCTTCATGTCCCCAAAGGCTGTGCTCAGATGCTCAGAGGCCAGGGAAGTAAGTGGCAAGCTGGCTGTCACAGTCCCTGCTGGGGGTGAGAGCGAGGTGGCAGATGGAGGGGTCAGGTGGATGGGGCCAGACCCTGCAGAGCATGGGAAACACGATGTCTTTAAAGACGGGAACTAAGTAAACAGTACCTACCACCCTGTATCAAGCTCAACCCTGAACCAAGAGAGACTTCACGGAGCAGGGGAGAGGTGAGCAGGAAGCCCCTGGACATTCCCACTTAGGTCACAGTCGCCTGAAGCAAGAGAAGCCCACAGAGGCCCTGCGCCCCGCTGGGGAAGTCCCCAGGCTACACCCTGCGCTGTGCTGGAGAAAGAGAAAGCCCACGTCTCCACCAGCCTCCCCGCACCTGCCGCACTGGGACCCCAGGCAGCTTCGCTCAGCAGCCTGGGCAGCTCAGCCCTGCGAACTGGCCAGTGGTCTCGCTCTCCATCCTGGCCACTGCTCTGGAAAGTGGCCAGCAGAGCATTCTGAGCAGCGCAGCTGGCACAGGCCCTGGGTGGCAGGTGGTGCCATCACCCACCCGCAATCCCAGCAGGCAGGCAGATGGCCTTCCCTGGGCACCTTGGCCAGTAGCACCTGGGAAGCAGAGGGGCAGCCCCACTGATCCGCTTGTGGCCCAAAGAAGCAGGGCAGCAGCCCGCTGAGATGCTCAGCTGCTGAGGCGCTGAGAAGCAGGCAGACGGCACCGACCACCCACTCTCACCCTAGGAACCGAGCAGGTCAGCACCCAGAGGCCTCGCAAAGTCAGCTTTGTGGCCTCCAGACACTAAGAGGGATTCCACCACACTTACTGCACACTGCATCACAGCCATTGAGGCCACCAGAGCAGCCCCCACCGTGGACCCACAGAGGCTGATGGTGCCCTGCAGCTGTGGCCTGGCGCACCCAGTGCCTGGTGTGACTGCCCTGCCTGGCTAGTGCCAGAACCACTGCAGACACTGCTGTCGTTACCTACAGGTGAATAGGTGACACACACAGTACAGGAAAGCACGCACCTGGATCTGGTCAGCACAACTGTGCAGCCAAAGCTCAAGGCCACATCACCGGGACAAGGCTATCCACTGTGAGAAACACCCGAGAAGTCTGGTAGAGGGAGCAAATCAATCTGTGAGATACCAGATATCAGCACAGGGACACAAAGGCCCAGACAAAGCCAGGTAAGGTGATGCCCCCAAAGGAGTACAGCAACTGCCTGGGGATTTAGCTTGGCAGTTTCGAAGCACCTGCCTGGCAAGTGCGAGGTCGAGAGTTTGATCCTGGAACCGAGGAAAAAAAAAAAAAAAGAACACAGTCACTCACCAGCAGAGACCCCAAGTAAATGGAAATCAATGAACTGCATGAAAAAGAATTCAAAATAGTGATTTTTAAGAAACTGTAATGAGATGTAAGAAAACACAGAGACAGTTCAAAGAAATTAGGAAGATATTTCAACATACAGATAAATTCAGCAAAGAAAGATCATACAGAAGGACCTGTGGTGAGGTGAGCAGCTCAGTAAGTGAAATAGGAGCACAGCCGCCTGGGGGCAGAGCAGAAGAAGGGGTTTTTCAGCTTGAAGACAAGTCTAAATTAATTCAGTCAGACAAAGAAGAAAAAATCGAAGAGGAAAGGAGGGAGGGAGGAAAAGAGGCAGAAAGGAAAGAATGAATAATTTTAAAGAATGAAGAAAGTGTCCAAGACTTATGGGAAGCCATTAAAGAACAAGCTTGCCCGTTATGGGAATTCCAGAAGAAAAGGAGGATAATTGCTGACAACTTTTAAAATCACGGGAAAGTTATGAATATCTAGGTTGAGGTGGTTCAGGACACTCTTAGTAGACTCAGTAAGAAAGATTCTCTCCAAAGCATATTGCAGTTAAATGTCAAAAGTAGAAGACCAAAGGAGAATTTAAAAACAGCCAAAAACCCCAGGTGAGTCACGTGAAGGGAATTCCCATGAGACGCCCTGCAGACTTCCCAGTAGAAACCTCACAGATAGAACGGAATGCAAGGGTATTATTTAAAATCTTGAAAGCATATTATACATAGCAAAGCTACCATTCAAAAATGAAGGAAAAATAAAGTCCAAGACAGAGGAGGAGTGGGGTTTCCATCACCAGTAGGGTGCCCTATAATAGATGTATAAGAAAGTCCTACATTAGAAGCAATGTCCCTGGCTGGCCTCAAATGTATCATCCTCCTGCCTCCTCCTCCCCCAGTTGTGGGGTTACAGGTGAGCGCCACCACCCTGACACACTGACTTCTGTCTATCTGAGTGACACTTATGTACGGCTGTTCATTTTATGAAAATCCATTGCAGTTGTGGGGCCAGGGATTTAGCTCAGTGGCACAAGCACCTTCCTGGCAAGCCCAAGGCCCTGAGCTCAATTTCAATTCCCAGTACCAAAATAGTGATGGTGATGGTGATGTAGGTTACACTAACAAATGGTAAACTGCAGTCTTGTTCTATGTCAAGGTTTAAAATAATCAGTTGCCGTTTGACTAAGCCTGCCATAAGCGGGTCCCTGACGTCAGGTTATACATAAGCTGTCCCTTTCATTGCTTTTCCTGAATGCTATCGAGTATCCTTTTTAGAAGAATAAGATCCTGACTCTTTAAGCTAAAAATAAGGTCTGAGCATTTTGTACAGGAACTGTAGCGTTTGATTACTTCCCTCCATGAAAGTGAGCAAATAAGGCAAAAAAAGCATGGTTCGGGGAGATGGGTCATTAACTGCTGCCCTCAGCACAGGGCTGCGGTGATGTCACACAACTGCTGTGTCATGGGCTTGACACACACAATGCAGGGAAAGCGGGTGCTACAGCAACTGTAATGTACTGCTTCGATGCTGTCTGCTTAACGTCACCCTCATGCCCCTCTAATGTGAGTCAGTGGCTGAATAATGGTTGGTACAGGAATTACTCACGAGTATTGAGCTTCAGCAAGTGTCAGTTCTCAGTGCATAATGTTCTGGCCATGTGCCTGCACTTAATTATGTCATCTGTTTAAAAATAACCCTGTTTTTAAAATACCCTTGACTTTTTTTCTCAAAAGATGTTTCTAAGCAAGGGGAAGACAGTACTGGACTCTGTCTGCAGGGGCACAGTTAGCCAATGTGACTTTACAACAACTCCATGAAGTGCCCTGTTATAGCTGTAGGCAGCAGGCTAGGGGACAGCAGGCAATCCATGACAGCAGAGCAAACCAGGGCAGAGTGCTCACTGCATTCTGCTCAGGGTGAGCCACTCGGCAGGGCACGTTTTGTAAAATGTGTGCTCTGACCTCATTTCTGGAGCATACTTTTATGTCAGTACCCTGCACCCTGGGCCACCGTCTCCAAGTCCACGAACTTCTGTGCCTGCGAGACTGAGAAAGGCCAACGGTTCTGTCCCCGGTCAGAGTAACACTTCAAATAACTTCCTCTGTGGGAAACATAGCTCCCGGACTGTGAAAAATTCAAAAGAAGAGAGCAATGCGACCCACTTTGAGTCCAGATGTAGTGTTCTCTTAGGTGAGCGTGCATTCAAGGGGGGAAGCTAATGAGCCCCAGAATAGCCACAGCCGTGCAAAGGAGAAGCCCTCTGCATGCTGCTTGTGTTCAAAAATGCAGGAGCTTCCTGGGTAGAACAGTCTCTTGTTTTGTGCGGGCACATGCGTGCGTGTGTGCGCATGTGTAACTTTTTAGTACTGGTGGTCAAATCCAGGGCCTGAGCCTACCGAACACACACTCTAGCCCTGAGCTACACTCAGGGTCTTCCTCTGACTTCTTTGTTTTATTGTTTCCTTCCTCTAGAAACAGTTTCTAAAGAAAAGAGGAAAAGGTTTCTATCTAGTTGCAAAACTGAATTCTGGCAGGGCATGGTAGGCTTCCTCTGTGATCTCAGTACTGGGGAGGCCGAGGCAGGAGGATGCCTGTGAGTTCAAAGCCAGCCTGGGGTACAGGTTCAGGACCAGTCTGAACTACCAGGTGAAGATCCTGTCTCAAAAAAAACAAACACCAACCAAAAACCAAACAGAACCCCTGAATTCTCCTTTCTCATCTTCTGACTCTACCCCCCACTTCCTTCCCTTTTCCTGCTTGCTATCAGCATTTTTCATAGGTGAATTGGCTAAAATCAATATTTATTGCTAAATATTAGCTTGGAAAGGAACATGGCATGTGATTGTTAGCTCATAGGTACACATGAAATCATAAACTTTTAAGATAATATCTGAAGAATATTCCTGGGAAGGAGTGTGTGGAGTAATCATTCTAGCCAGCATCGCGTGACAGTCAGCAAGTGCTGAACCTTCCTCAGGCCCTGACCCCCCTGACGGGCTGCTCCTGGGGCTGGGTCTTCAAGGCGCTGTTTGCATTCACCTGAAAGAGAGGCGCAGGTTTTCACCTGTAACCCTCTGCGATGATAAGAACTTTCTGCTCACTCAAGTTTCACGAAGGTGTGCCGGAGTTGATAATGGAAAGCTAGGGTGGGCTCTTCCCAGGTTTGGGCGGCTCGGGAGGAATTCTCCTGGGCAGGAACATCTGAACTGGAGACCGAAGGTTCCAGAAAGCTGGGAGGAACAGGCTTCCCCAGGCTGGCCTGCTAGCTCTTTGTGCAGCTTGCTTAACTTCCCTGTGCCTCAGTGTCCCCATCTGTGGAGGGAGAATGATACTCCCTACCTGAACTTAGTTACGATTTTGACCTATGTAGAACCTGCCACATTGTAAACAGGAAACTTGTTCCCTCTTCCTGACATTTGTTGGCGGTGACATTGAATCAAGGAAGGTGCAACTACTGTTACATGAAATGGAAACAAAGTTAAAATGAAAGGAAGGGAGGGCTCCCTTTAGCACCTGCGCTGCCTGCCTGTCATCAGGAAGGTCATCAGAAGTCACCGCAGCGCTGGTTTGGCCTGGGAGGGCAGCCTGTGTGGACCTGCTCCCAGCGGACTTCTTTAACAGCGCAGGGCGTGGACATAAGGTGACAGTGAGGGCCCAGTGCCCTCGGCCCCAGGGGACCGTGCCGCTGTCCTCTAAGAAACGCCCTGACAGCACCACCTGCGGTGTCCCCCTTCCTTCTGCCTGTGTCCCCCGAGTCCCGGCTTTGTCCTAGATCAAGTCCTTAGCCCCCTTGAGCTGAAAGGTGGAACAGACGCTGACCAGTTTCTCAACTAAAGGGATGAAATTGTTGTGGCCTCATCCAGTTTCTTAAAATATCAGGTTCTTCTCTCTCCTTCCAGCACTTTTTCTTTTTGTTTCCTTTTTTTTTGGTGCCGAGGATTGAACTCACAACCTTGTGCTTGTCAGGCAGGCGCTTATGCCGCTGAGCTAAAGACCCGGCCTCCAGCACTGTTTCTTAGTTCATTTAATTGACTCACCCTTGCCCTATCCGTTTACCTACAATAGAACATTTCTTTCTTTCTTTCTTTCTTTCTTTCTTTCTTTCTTTCTTTTTTTTTAATAATTTTATTTAAAGAGAAAAACAAAACAAAACAAAACAGAATAAAGGGTAGCGACAATACAGTATTCCAAGGAAAAAAGGAAAACAACAACAACAAAAAAAACCTAAGAAATTATTACTTGACAAATTACATACTGACTTCTTGGAAATAGTTGTTCAAATTACAAAGTTAAAACCTATAAAGTAGACATTCAAACAGTGAGACTGTTAACAGTTCTGCTCCACGATCTGACAAAAACAGCAATATGGTCATCCATCTTACCCACTCAAATATACATGCAATTATATCAAAAGGGTAAAATTAAACACAACAAAACAGAGCAAAGCAGATCTCAAGAAAGCAATGTAAGAGACAAAAATTTCAAAACTAGACAATCGGTGATATTCACTCTCTATCATATTGACTCTTGTTTTCTTCCAAATAGTTGTCCATATTGTCACATACAGGGAATTCACATGAAACAACCTAGTATGGAATTTATCTGAGCAGGACGAGGAGGGCATTACAGGTCTTCAAGACCAGACATTAGGGAAGCCAAGAATGGCTGTCATAGTGTCTCTCACTCTCCTCAAAACAGCTGTCCATACCTTAATGTGTGTTGAACTTAAACAAGGCAAAGCAAGCTAAGATCACTTTGAACAAAAAGTGATAGTTTTGCTGGACTTCACATCATGACATTATGGAGTCAGCACTGGGTATTGTAGTGTCTCTTTTTCTTCAAAGTAGTTGTTTATTTCAACATGTGTTATATAGTTGGTTCTC